>JAEIHY010011696.1:0-21742 GCA_018904565.1 Drosophila tsacasi
GGTACATGGTATATAACAGTCGTTCACGAACGACTGTACCTTTCTTACTTGTTTTAGTCAGAAGTTCGTCTCTCTCAATATAAGCTGGATTTTACAACATTCGAAAACATTATGGTAACTCATATGTTTTTAATTCAAAAACATGTTCCCAGAGATCAAACTGCCATAACAAAAATCACAATGTTAGATCTAAGCTTATGTTAAGTCAGGAAAATATATCATTAACTTCAAGATTTCCTACATAGCAAAAGATTTCTCAGAACTACGTTTATACAGACAAAAAAAGGAAAAACAAAGGGTATAATAATTTCACCATAACAAAGATACAAAAGTATCTTTTTTGTTCTTGTCATTTGGGGCTTTTTGTGCTTCAGCTTGGACTCGAGATATATTTTCAATTTGTTGTGGGGCGACAAATTTCCGTTCCATTGGCGGCTTTCGGCGTTCAGCCTTTGACTTTCGGCATTTTGAGTGCCTGCCCATAAATCTGCGGCCAGATTTCGGCGAGGATTTGTCTGAATCCTGGCCGGGATCAGCGCATATATCATTCCATCATTTTGTGTGTTTTTTGTTTCATTTTTATTTTTTGCCCATTCCCACGCCTTTGATGTTGAAAACTAAATTACCGACCGGCAGCGGCAAAAACATAACGAAACGAAACGAAAACCCATCAACGGATCGACGGGCCGTGTATAGAAATATATGAGTAATCAAGCCGACATGGCCGGCATTAGCATATATGCAGATATATACAGATATCTTGTGTGTGGCCAAAGCGAAATATATGAATGGCCATGTCCCGGCGTGTGGCGCCCAGCCTATGCCAATTATTCAATGCGGGTGCAGTCGTACACGGATTCGGATTTGGACTGGGACTGGGCCTGGGACTGGGATCCGGGACAGAACCAAGGGGACCACCGTCGGAGCCAACGAAATTACGCATGCAGGGCGTTGCACAAAAATAAAATAAAAGAAAATACAACAAGCGACACACCAGCTCACTCATCGACACATGCACTTGGCTTGTTTTCTTAACAAATTGTGAAGAAACCGTGCAGGCTGGCTACAAGGTACCAATAAAACCCTGGGGGGTTTGTTATGTATAAATCCATTGTCTAAACCTTCTTTGCAGAAAACTTGGAGGTTTTATGAGCTCGTTTACCAAGTATTACACTTTAACTTCTTTATAGAAGATGTCTTTGGGAGTATAATCGTTTGATCTTCAGAGCGTTTACTGTACAAGACGCTGCTGGGCTTCGTTTATTTGCAACATTTGTTTTGTGTTTCTCATACAAATATTTTTCCTAATTTCTCAGCTCGACCAATAATTAATTTGTTGGGAAAAAGGGCCACACCTGGTCAAAAGCGCCGCCAGCGCTCGATAATTATCATGTGTAAGCGGCCTCAGGTTTTATATTTTGTTTAGTTTTTTTTTTTTTTTAATGGTGGATGTTGAATGTTGGCCATCAAAGGAGAAACCGTTACTTTTGGCCAAATTATCTTCAATGGCCAACAATTGATATTTTTAGCGTTTGTTATTTATTTTTAATTTGTCTTGCAAAATGTTGTGGGTTGGGATTCCATCAATTGATAAAAATGGCTTTTGTCTGCAGGAACATTACAGCCGGGTTATATAAGCCGCCTGAGGAATTTGATATTTTGGTAGCGATAAATATAGTTTTTGGAATGTGCAAATAAATAATAAGGTAGCGAATAAATGTGGATTGTTAATCAACCTATAAAGTTGTTAAAAATGTAATTCGAGTAACTATTAGTCATAAATTATTTTGATAATAAGCAATTTATGGTCATAAAAGCTGTTCATACATTTGCAAATTAAATATGAATTTGAGGCACAATTGAGACGTGATTACATGAGTTATTCATGTGCGATTTAAAAAGCAATTTTGTTATGCTAATTATAGGTTAATTCATTCTTTAAGTATAACTAAAAAAAAAGATACAATGGTAAATGCAAAAGAATCTTTATCTCCTAAAGAATCATTAAAAAAAAGTAGTTTCTCCTTCACAGATTTCAATTTTTCTGCTCCACATACGAAGTTATAAAATTCTCCGATTTATCTTTTGTTTGCACAATTTTTGCACCAATTTCCTTCTTTTTTTGGCTGCTCCATTTGATTTCCTTTTTCCACATGTTTCCTGTATCAATTACCAGTGCAAATATTCTGGTAAATTTTCTATTATTAGCTGATTTATTTAACACTCCCTCCGGGCATTATTTGGCCAATGTTTCTTTTTCGAAACACGGCCACATATCTTTTGAACTTTTGCACCAACAAAGCGACTCACTTTATATAGATATTTATTGCCGTCAACGTCACATTTCCGCTTGATCTGGCGCGGATTGGCCATCAGCGGAACGTCATTGGCACCACCAAAGCAACATTCACATTCACATCCACCACAGTCCACGACGATGCACCACCGCAGGGGAATCCAAGAGCACGTCCATGTCCGTGCCCATGCAGATGCCACATTTGATTCGGATCACTCCGGCCACACCTACAAATTGTTTGTGTTCCCCCTGAAGAGTGTGTGTGCATATTGCGGGGGCGGAGGAGAGGAAGCTATATACTTTTACACAATATATAAAATACATATATGTAAGGTATATGTATATGCAGAGCAAAAATTGGACTTGAATGAGTCATGTATCATGTTTTTACATGGCTTTATTTGGTTCTTTTTGAGCCTCGGAGTTAATGTCGAAGGGTTGAGTTATGTTTGTTGATTCATGTGTAAATTTTATATTCTTTTACTTGATTTTCAATTTTAAATATATTCCAAGAAAACTTAGTAAATAAATCCAAGTAGGATTTAATTCTTTATTTAGTTTTATTGTAGGTTTTATAACCTCATTTATGTTTATTTGATTATTTAACCAATTTCAAACCACTCTTATTTCTGTCCGTGTAAAGACATGCCCCGCTTGTGTGGGGCCGATTTTTCGCAATGCTGCAAGGGGCAGGAGAATATACGAATATATGGCTATATGGCGATATGGCGATGGAGATGGCACCGAGAGTGAGACGAAAATAGATCAGGTCTAGGCTGTCATGCTGGCTGCACGGCCGGAATGCCACGGCAGCAGTGTTCTTGGAAGACCCGTGTGCCACACCCCCTCCTCTCTATACACACTCTGGGCATGGTGCTGCAAATTGTTGTTTGAATTGTGGAGCAACGCTCTCGGTGCTGCAGCGAATTTTTTTTGTTTTGTGGAAGTTGCAGGAAGTCGCTGCTTACATTGGCCCTCGATTGGGTGCTGAAATTCCAAGGGGGAATAGGATCGGATGCTGTCACAGTTATGGGTTATGGCGGAGGGCTTACGATAACAAAGACCGTTTCGATTTCGAGGGAAACTTCAAAGGCAGCCACAAAACTGTTGCAAGTTGCAAGTTGGCTGGTGCCTGGATGGTGCCATGGCTGGTGCCTCGTTGCAAGTTGCTGTTACATCAGCACAAGACTCTCAATTACGAGTGCAATTGGCGGGGCACGAGTAGCGGCAAAAACCGGTACCCGCTGGAGGTTCTTCTGGATCGGAGGAGCTGCTGGCTGCTGGCTGCTGCTCCAATCAACCACTTTCAGTTCACAGCTGATCATGAACTTCGGCTAAATCAGCTGAAAACGAGTTTTTATGGCATAATAACGAAACGGTCGAGCAAGAAGTCGCCGCGCCGCGGCTCCACAACAATGATGACGATCTGATCTGAGTGTCTGTGTTTGCTCAACTGCTTTTCAGCTTTCCTCGTCATTGGACTTGGTCTCGGGACTCATAGTTGGACTTGTACTTGGACTTGGACTGGGTAATTGAAAAAGTTGTTAGCCACATCAATTCCAAAACGGCTGTAAACTTGTTAATGCATCCACCGGGCCGAAAAGACATTAAAACACTCATCGATGGCATCGCGTATTCTCTAGATTCGAAGGGTTCATCGAACACAGATTCGGGCCAATAAGGAAGCTGAAATTATTTGTTTTCCTGATTGTTTTTTTTCTTTTGGTGGGGAAATTCTGGGAAATCCTCACAAATTCTAGTATTCTAAGCTGCAACCACGAAATGTAATTCTGCGGAACTCCGCACTAGGGACAACTATGGGATAACTGCTGCAGCGACAACCACGCCGGGGCCAAATCGAAATAAACTTTATGCACGTAAAATTTTAATGAGCACAGCACGAAGTCAATTTCAATGCTAATCCGGCGGCCAAAAGCCAGACGGTCAGACGACCAGACTGCCAGACGGTTTTGACCAGGAGTTTGGGGGACCACCAAGTTGCTGGTTGCTGTTGCTGTTGCTGGTTACTTGCTGCTGTTGCCTGTTGCCTTTGCTGTTGTTGCACATGTGCCCTAAAGCCACAAATCACGAAGGTGGCGCGATCTGACATCCTACTCACAACCGATCCCCCTAGGCAAGGTGTCGCTAACACTGACCAACAAAGTCCTGGATTATTACAGCTCCTTTTCTATGAAAATGAAACCCATAAAACATACTCGTAAATTTGCTGGGAGTTTTAGAAAGTTATTTAGGTTCTTCCTGTGGCTTATAATGAAATCTATGGGAAAGAAACAGCTTTATATTTGTCTTTAAATTTAAATGGATAAATATACAAACGTTTAAAAACAATAACATTGACTTTTCTTGGAACCTAAATAAATTGTCTGATAATCTGAACTAAGCTATTGTGGCGAGGCAATTAGTTTAATGTTCTTTTATAAGATCGATAAATAAACACACAAATCTTAATAATTAAATGCTCAGTTTATTTGGAATTATACTTTAATTTAGCGAAATATATTTGCAATTTCTATTATGGAAAGGTTTCTTATATATATTTTCTATCTCATATTATTTTTAATGTCACCAGCTGACTAGTGTAAACAGAGAGTTACGCTTGAACTTGACAAATGCCTAAATAACGTGATGCCGAAACAAATCCTGGAGCTGAACCTGAACCGGGAGGTAATTTATTATTGAACCATTTATTAGAGCGTGTCGTTGTCGTGGTCGTGGCGCTCTTTGTTGTAGCTGCTTTTGTGGATGTTGCCGTTGTTGTTGCCGCTATTGCATTTGTTGCATTTGTTGCATTTGTGGCAAAGTCCACAATTGTCGCTAGGGCTTGTCAGTCATTCATGGGATGATTTGACGGCTTCGTTTGTTCGCTGCACAATTTATAGGTAACTATTTGCTTTGCCCGAAGCGTTTGTGGCATTTGAAGCAGCCGATTCCCACCACGACCAGGTTCATGTCTGGGCCAGAGGATTGGAAGTGGGACTGGGACTGGGAATGGGGATAGAGTGGGGAGATGGGGGCGCCTTTGTCTTGGTCTACCTGTTGGCATTGCAGGAAGCATTCACCTCCACGCACACAAACACACACACACCATACCCTGGCGACACGATCATAATGAGGATAATCACGATGGCGATGATGAGACAAAGACAAAGCAAGACCAAACAAATAAACAGGGAGAACAGAACCTAACCGAACCGAACACAAAAACTAAAGGAACAAAAGTATCCATATATGCATGAGTGTTTCTGCGAGCGCCGTGCCGCGGATTCGGTGTCTGCCACTTGACGTGCCTGCCCCCGGCAGCTCTCACTCTCCTCTGCTGTTCCCAATCCAAACCCAGTCGCAGTCGCAGTCCAAGTCCCAATCCCATTCCCAATCCCTAACCCAATCCCAAGCCAAACCGCGACTCATCGCTGGCCTGCGGCTTTTGTGCGCTGGGTTAATTACTAAGCGAGTCACACGCGCTTGAATTATTCAAGGCTATCTTCTGGATGCATTCGTATCTATTGCCAGCTGCTCTCAGACACAGATACGGATACAGTGGCTGGAGGTGCACAGAACTATTTGTTAAATTGTGTCAGAGTATCTTGAAGTTTTTCTTTTAATTTTTAAATATTTCTATAGCTGCCTAAGTGTCATTAGAAATTGTTAAAAATTAATGATTGTAATAATATTTAGAGAATTTGCCTTTTTCTTACAAAATATTCCTATGTTTTCATCACTATTTTTTCCGAGTACTCAGAAATCATCTTTGAGAGGCCCCAACACCATCTCCCGAACCCGTACCTGAGGATCGTAGTGCACACGCGTCTGGTAACTCAATCTGCCGGACTGCACAGGTGGGCAGGGGAAAAACGGTGGAAGGCAGACACCACCTGGCTTTGTTTTGTTCGGGGCGACAGCGTTTATGACTAAGTATTTTATAATGAAGTGGCAAATGTGTAGCTGCGGAGTTGTCCGGCTAAATAATTGTTAACATTACGCTGCAAATTGTTTGCATTTTGTGTACATTTTTTTTTTCTTACAAAGAGCACGGGGAATATGGATTGCCAGACATACCAAGAAATGTCCAGTATCTATGTCTAAAAACTATATTTTTCAGAACCTCCTAGGGGGAAAGATATGGCTGAATTTAATGGATGAGTTTTTATGGGTATGGCGCACAATAATTAAGTAATTAAAGTGTCATGAAACTTGGGAATTTCTGAGCAATTTAAAAGAAATTTGTAATAAAGACAAATCAAATTTACTCAACTTTCAATAAAGGTGTATTTGCAGCTTGGCTTTTATTCCTTAGAAGACTTGAAATATCCAAGGTGTTGGTATCTCTACTAAGAATAGTTTCCTCCTCTCCTGCTGTGCTGGGCTCATTGACCCATCAAGTGCTATTTCTTAACGCTCAGCCACACATATTTCTGTCAAAATAATGGGCAAAATGTGCACACTTTGCTGCATAATAAACCCAGGCGGCGTACGAGTGTAATCCGAATGTTTGCTCATTGACGAGTCCAGTCACATATCATCCATATCCTGAACAGCGACTTCCTCGCTGGTTATACAGATATATACAGATATAGCCGTGCGATCTGCGATCTTTGGAGCCAAACCAAACAACACGTGTTCGAATGGCGAATGCACTCACATAAACACACAGAGAGAGAGGGGCCGGAGTGAGTGAGTTTTACAAGTTATTTTATGCAAGCCATAAATATGCACTTTACACTTTGCACATTTCTTTCTTTCTCGCCCCTCGGGAGAGTCTCTAATTCCCCGCCAAAGAAAAAATAAAAGAAAAGCAAAACAAGAGCCAGATGCTCTTAGTTAGACCAACACAAATACGAATACTATATATCCAGGCAGACATTCGGACACTCAGACAGTCCAGACATCCAGACACATGGCAGACGCCACGGTCCGGAGTCGAGTTGAGTTGAGTTCGGAGTTGGGTCCAGTCCACGGTCCACGGTCCACAGTCCCCTAGAGCCTGCATACAAATTATGTACAAACATGTTTCCAGAAATGTTCAATTCATTATCGCTAACAAATGCCGATCATGTTGTGTTCAACACAGTTCAAAGCACTTTTCTGCAAATTATTGCACAGATCTGCGCTCGATTGATGGCCCGTTTCAAATGCAACTCGGAAGCTGCGCCACTCACTCCCCTCAACGGCACTCCACCACACTCCAGTCCAGTCCACTCTGCTCTCCTAATCGTAATTGCTGTTCGGCTAAGTGATATGCCGTGTCCAGAGAATCTCAATCACACGGAAAGAAATATTCACAGAAGAAGAACCAAAGGAAGAACCATAAGCTTATAAAGCAACTTAAAAAGGTTGAAAATGAAGGACTAATTTAATTAGTAGATATTTAATAGAATTTAAACTTATTTTAGTGGTGAAATCTTTATAGATTTGTATTATTTTGTAATATATTCATGCATGAATTATGCCCACGGTTAAATAACACCTCGAAACCTTTTGACCATTTCCATTTCTTCAAAGCTTAAATGAAACTTCAATAAACAAACAAATAAATGATACAATTTTTTTTATAATTCTTAATTCTTATTTTTAAATGAAACTTCGTATATAATGTTATTTTTATATTAATTTATTATACTTCTTCAATTACTAGCTTCAATATTGACTCTCTGATTTATATTTTAGTTCACACAGTAACTTTACTCAAAGTTTAATATAAGACAAAAACCAACTTTGCTTTTATTAATTATCGCTCTAAATATACTATCCACAAATGCTTTTTTTATTGTTTAAATGTTATTTAATATATTATTTGATATCTTTTCTTTCTGTGCCAAGTCCCAGATTGGCAGGAATCTGTTTAGCAGGAATCTGTTTAGCAGACTGTACGGTTTAACCCCAACGCTCCCTTCGCTCGAGAACACTTAATACACAATTTCCGCTCACGGTTCGGGACTGGGGTAAAATGAAAATAAAATGAAAACAAGAACAAATAAAAAAAGCAAACCAGAACAGAATAAAAACCCTATAAAGTACTTGCACTCCTCAGCTGCGTAGTGCTGCTGCTGCTGTTGCTGCTGCGTCTGCGCACAAAGGAGATTTAAATTACAGAACGTGTCCGGAGAGAATAAAACTTCCATTGAGTTTCGAGGGGCGGGCAGCAGGGCAAACACAAATTAAATGGCAATTAACGTGCAGACGCAGACGCAGCTGCAACTGCTACAACAGCAGCGAAACGAGTTGCACAGGTCAAAAATCAGCGGCCATCAACAGATGCCCACGAATTTACGACTCCAAATCAGCGGCAAATGTGCGCGCGTAGCTGATTGATTCAAATAAGTTTATGTGGGTCACGCCGAGCACTTTGCTATACGAATTTACTAGCAGCACTTTATGGCCTGCCTTACAGCCTCCCACGGACACAGCGGCCACATGCTCCACGGTGCGTATGCGTTACGAAAATTATTATAAATTACAGCGAGCAGCGAGTTGGGGCCTCAGCATAGAGTTCCCAGCTCCCAGCTGATAAGTAGACCCAGAACCTCCGACAATTCGATTTAGAAGGGGCAACACTCCACAACCCACACTTGCCACCGCTGTGTGTGTGGTGTCATTGGAAAAATAATACAAAATAATGCGAGACCTCTCTCTCTTGGTCTTGTTAGAATCGAAAAAGCGTGGGTTTGACCGAAGGACACTTCCTATTTGGCTTGTCTCTAGCTCTGCTCTGCACTTTGTCTTTGACCGTGTGTAATAAGTATGCAAATTGCGAATGCGAGTGGAAGACAATTGATTTTTAATGAACGCCCGGGGTCAGGGTCGAGTTGAGAAAAACAATAAGCAAAAAAACACTACATTCGACACTACATGCAGCACTCGACAATTATTGGCCATAAATGCGATAATGAACTTTGACGGTCCGCTGCTAATAAAATGTGAAGCTGGAAATTTACCTCAAACTATTCGGCGAGGAAATCCTCTGATTTACGCTGATGTGGCCGGCTATAAAGAGTTATACTATATATTAAGATATAGTATGCGGCACTTTTACGATTATTACTATTCCTTGCAGATTGTAAAAAGATCACACAATAAGAAGGCACTTTTATAACGTATTTCGCAGGCACTACTCGCTCATCACTCTGATTTCGAATTATTTGCGTTTTTTATGCGTACTCCGACGATACTTGGCACATTTCTTTCGGCGCACTCTGCACTCTCCGGACGGCGCCTCAAAACTACGAATATTTGTTGCACGTTGCACGATTCAGTGGCTATATCTCTGTACATATATTCGTCTTCGGTCGCTTGCGTCGGATCGCTTTCTGCCGCTACCAAGACTGCGCGTCGCGAGTTCAAATTTGTAACTGAAAGCCGCACGACTCCGCGACTTCGAAGCTCTGTTGCCGCAGTGCTGCCAGGTTAGCTTGTTTTCAGTTAAATCTGGCATGTATTGTATGGCATATGTAAAGTTCTTCTTAAATATATTAAATTGTTGTATAAGAAAAATATATTGAACGGCATTTAAATAGGACAGTATTTCTGATGATCTTAGATACATTGCATTTGGGCATATGATTGAAATACCGGCCGAATTGGTAATCAAAGTAGAGATGTTAGGGAGTGATTACTGTAAGACATACAAACAACTTGAAGAAATAGTGCTTCATGCCTTTTAAAAGGGGGTGAGCGTATATTTTTTTCTCCTGTTTTATTTATTTGTATTTCAAATGCTCAACATATTTAGAATATATGACTATATGTAAATATGGTTGGGTTGGGTTAAAAATGACGAAGTTATAGGAGTTAGAACAAAGCTTCCTACTTGGTAGTTGGAAGTGACACCAAGCACTTCAAAGCGCTCTCCTGAAAAATCTACTGGACCAATAAGTTAAAAAAAAAAGCCTATAGATAACGTACTTTATTTTTTGAATATCGAATGATTCTGTGGACAGTTGGGTTAAACAGAAAAATTGTTCTTTTGGGAGAGTAAATATTTGTAGGCTAAAAGATTAATTATGATATTTAAGTTATAGAGCTAACTTCACCCGTTTCGCCACAAAGAAATTTTGAAAATTGCACCTAATTGCACCGAATCAGCTTTTTTTTATCAGAATGTGACAGCACTGAAGCACTGTAGACCCATTTTATATAGTGGAGCGTTGCAGACCTGTTTACAGTCCGGAGCGCTGTTAGTTTATACCTAATTTAACAGTGCTCTGTTAGTGGCCAGGGCTGCTCAAGCACCTACGCCGCTGTTACGCTAAGTGGCGAAATTGTGGGAGCTGTTTTTGACTTTATTTAAGTCCTCTTACTTTAAATAATTTAGGTTTTAAAATTTTTTACTAAGATTCTTGATTTTCATATTTATTTGTTTTTTTCTGTTTTTTTTTTTTTTTTTTTTGCTGAGATAAAGATACAGATATAAATTATAAACAACTTTGTTTCTTTTAAGCAGAAACAAAATAATTTAAGTCCATTTTGCATCATAAAATTAACATTTTATACTTAGAAAAAAAAATGCATAAGGTAAGAAATATCATTTCCTTGTGTCTTACAAGATACTTTTTGCCCTCCGAGAAGACTGCATTGCGAAATGCAATCCTCAGTTGGCTTTGACTTGTTGATAAGGGAAAACCACTGCCGAGTGTCGGGTGATATAATCTTGAAAGATTAATTATGCTTGTGAGGAATGTGCGCAGATTGAAGTTCAATAATATTTTCTTATTCGATGGGACATTCCATTAAGTTGACACTGTTATTAATTACGATTTATAAAAGGCAGGACTCATTGTTATCAAAAATGTATTTCATAACTTGAGTTTTTTTAAAGTATCTTTTATTGCTTTGTTTATTGAAAATCAATAAGGGAATCTTTTAATATTAAACTTCCATGTGAGTTAAAGTTAAAGAATCTTAGGGAAAATGCTCTATGTAAATAGTAAATTCCCTATAGGCTCCACCCTTGTAATTTTGTCAATTACTCGATTTAATCCGTCGAGAACACTTATCGCCTCTTTCCCAGTGATAGCCCCAATTTCCCAAGGCGCAGTTACCCAACAATTTCTCCACGGCGGTTAGAGCAAAAAGCTAACTATTTAGATGCGATTAAGGAACTTCAGCAAATTGCAGTTAATTTTCGCTGCGGCTCCCAAATGATATCTTTTTTTTTTGCTCCGATTTCGCGAGTGTTCTTCGAGCTCCTTTTAGGCCTGGCTGCACACTTACCTCGCCAATTTGATGGGCCGACCGGAGTGCGGCGGCAATTTGCGCAAATTTGCATAGGAATCGCTGCTCGAAGCGGGCCAGGCTGCCGTCGAATCCGCACACGAGCCGCTCACGTGCCTGCTCGATTAATATCGCACGCGTGCGTGCCCAGTAGACGGGATAAATGTGCGACAGATGGCTGTCAATCAGCCGGCCCAGCGTGGCCTCCACGTCGTCGGGCAGCTGTGGTTGTTGGTGGATAGGACTTGGAGAAGGTATAGGTACGGGGATGCCTTCGTCGCCAGTCTGTAAAAGAGCAGAGATAGAGGTTGTGGTTGAGAAGAGGAGGGTTTTCTCAAAATTAAAATACAATATATAGAAATAAGAGTACTCCTTTTTAAATACTAATTAACATGTTTAAAGGACAAATCTAATTTCTTTATTCATGCTTTTAATAAGTAATTTTTCACAGTGCTTCTACTTACCTCTTCCTGCCGTGCTGCTTCCTCGTGCAGCGGCTCCAGCTCAACGACCGCCCGCTGCTCCTGGCCAGCATCCAAACTACAGTCGATGGGCAGGGCATCCGAGTAGGAGCCGGGGCTGTCCTCAGACTCGTCCGCCTCCTCAGCCGCTGCCAGCTCCTCCTGTAGCTCCTCTTCCTCATATTCGGATTCCCTCTCCTCAATGCTTGTAGGTGCTGCTGGCTCATTTCTTACCAGGACGATGGTGGTAGTGGTGGTCTTTCGGGCTGGAGTCTTTGGCTGCTGACCCGTTAGGCGCTGCTTGCACTTCTTGAGGTACTTGTGAACCCGCGACTTGCTGCGGTTCAAAGTGCCTGCTGACTCAGTGGAGCTTGTTGCCGGATATCGACAGCACACATAATTAGCGTTTGCGGACAGCTCCAGCTCCACCTCTGGATCCTCCAGAGCCTCCAGAACCTCCACATCATCCACCTCTTCGTTGCGGGCAATGGGCGCTGCTTTAACCTCTTTCATGTCCCTGTCAGTGGTCAAGACTGTTGTAGCTGGCGGGGACTCTAGGATCTGGATCGACCTGGCTGGGCTCTCTGCGGAGTCTCCATCGATTTGGGTGTCATTCAGTACCAAGATCTCGGCTAATTCCGCTCCTGCTTCCGAGCCAGAACCAGAAACAGAAACAGCTGCTTCTGCTCGCCCTGCCTCCGTGGTGTTCGTGTCGGCCTGAAATGCAGCAAAAAATAAGAGGGGGAGACTTCAGACACGTGTGGAGTTCAGAGTGCGCCCGTGTATCTGCCAGATACACAATTGCCGCATTTCAAATGGGCCAAAGTTCTTTGGCTGGGCACATGCAATGGCAACTGTGACTGCAAAGACCGCATTAAACACAATTCGCTGGGTTGCCATGGGCAACAATGTGGCACAGTGACACGAAATGGGAGAAGAGAATTTTCTATGAAATATTATTAACTATTAGTAATATAAATTAAAATTAATAAGGGGAAAGTAAAAAGGAATAATGGTCAGAGCTCGGTATTATTTGCAATGGAAAGTCATAGCTTTCTAAGGATGTGTGGAAGGCGTATAAATATCATTAACCTAAACAAACAGAAAATCGTCTGATACCATTAAATATTTATTCAATTCCGCAGAATAATACCCCTTAAAGTTCTCCAAACAGAAGTCCGACTGTGCATTCCTATAGTTTCGATCCACTTTCCCATAGCACACCATCAATGTGCGACGGCAGATGGGAATGTGGACTCGGGGTCTGGGTATAGGGGAATGTATATGGGGCTGCAGTTTGGGGCTGGGGAGGCCTGCCTAGTCCGCCTTGTTGCATGTTAAAAGTTAAACAGAAATCAATTGGGGACAGCATTGATCCGGAGACAAGACCTAGGGAAAGGGAGCGAGCCAACGGGGGCCGCATTGCATGACAATCAAATGAAACGTCAAACGTTCGTTTCCAGTTGCTCTTGCCGATGCCTGGCTGCCTCAGTTGTCGTTGTCATAGGTCAAGTGTAGCACAGTAGAATTCACTTTCTTTCAGACACAGGCACACACACAAATTTGCAGTGAAAGTGGATGTAGTTCGAAGATCCCCATCCCCTTCCTGGCATAGCAAAACTCTTTTGACCATAACACAAACACACATAACAAAAGCCTGTCAGCAGCTATCGCCGAAGTCGAAACCGAAATACTTTTGGCCAACAATGTGACATTGTGCGATGCCGGTGCGCTTTTCCATTTAGTTTCCCATTACCCACTCGCCTATCCACGCCCAAGCGAATCTAGCAACTGAAGTCGCCGAGGAATCCGGCTAGCTCTCGGCTCCAAGTCCTTTGCCGCAGCTTTCTGGGTCCTTGCTAGCCTGCCGCCAGGTGTCGCCAAAGGCGCCTGCGCATGAGTCCATCGAGTCCAACTTGGACCCAAGTCTGAAGTCCCCCAATCCCAAACCTCCTTCCTCCAGCAAACGAAGCCACAGAGACACCACCGATTTCTGCGGACGAAGCTTATAAATTTCCACAATTTGTTCAGGCCGGGCTTTTTGAAGTGTGGCCGAAGCGACGCCAATAAATACCAATAAATATATCATCAATATTTTCTTTTTGGGCCAAGCACAGCGAGAAATTTGGGGGTAGTTAAGAACTGAGAAGGAACTTGAAGCTTTATGTTTCAAATGACTTTTTCAGATATTGTTTTATTAAAACCGAGTGACTAAGTTTAGCTTAAATTAAACTAGCAAAAGTACTCTTAAGTTGCCTTTAATTATCTCCCTTTTCCCTCAGTGCTTGATTCTGGCGCTGCATTCCGGCGATTGCTGCCACCGCTTAAAGATCCCTGCCCAGTGGCCATGGCAGTGGCACGCACGATCGGGAGGAGGAAAAAGAAAAATACAAGGAGAATCAGAGGCAAATGCAATTTGCTGTCATGCCAACTCTTGACCAAGTGCCGGACTGTGCTCATCAATTAATTGCCCTGGCTGGTCTGGTTTTGCTGTGACTTTCGGTCGTGCTCTGGCTTTTTGCTTTTGGACCGTGCCCAGCCCGGGGGCGTTTTGGCCGGCTTTTCGTGGTGCGTGCGTTTGTGTGTCTGTGCCAGTGGGTCGGTCGCTCTGGCTCTTATGGCCAGCTGCTAGCCCGCTGTTCAAATTATGGCCGCGCGTCAAAAGGAAATCGAAAATGTTGCACTAGTTGACTGGACAAGCCATTAAAGGAAGGTCGCCGCTGCTGCACCGACAGCTCAACCTTGGGGCTACTCCAAAGCCAATCGATCCAAAGCGATGATCCCATCCCCCATCTCTAAGAGTGCTGGACTCTCTCACGCATCTACGGTTGCACCTAATGCCGCTTTGACCCAAATCCGCCATCCACTCCTATAATTTAATATATAGTCTGTGGGCCTCCTTTAATCTGCGCAGAGAAACAAGATTGGAAATTAATTTTTATGCATCTCTTGTCACATTTGTGTTAATCAAAACATTATGACTGCGTTTTCTTTTATTAAATGGCCAACCTACTCCGGCCAGGCACCTGTGTCGCACCTGAGGAGCGGGAACTGTCAATGCCAATGCCATTTGGTCGATGTTTTCCTCCTGCCTTCGGAGTCGGAGTCGGAGCCGTGGAGGCTCTGCCTCTGCCCACGAAACAAATTAAATTTATTGCGTGTGATTTTGATAGCGCGCAGATACACACAAATATTGCGTCAGTAACTAATTTGTTGGCTGACTGACTGACTGCCCGTTAGAGATAGTAACGGAGCGCCATATACTCTGGCTTTTTCTGAAGTCGGGGGAATGGTCAACACAGCAACAAAAAAGAGGTCTTGTTAATGTTCAAGCATTTATTTAATTTTTAAAATAGAGCAACAGAGGTTTATTTTATGGAAGAAATAAGAATAAATAAAGTAAAAATATATTTCTAAACAAAATGACTACTTATTAAATCCCAAAAGGATTTTACAAGTTAATATCATTGCTATATTTTATATATTAAGTATTAATGGCATATTTTTTTGAAAAGTGCTCCTACGTAGGCCGTGGAAATTGCAATTTCGCCCTCAACTTGAAGCCTGTATGCGTATTGCATTGCCACAATATTGGGAAAATGCGTGGGCTGCAACTGCCACTGCTCCCAAATTAAGTGACAGCTCCACGAAATTGAAAATGACTGTGAATGCGTGTCGTTAATGGGCTGGCCTAACCCCCGACTAAGGTTAAAGAAAGAGAAACTGGCCACTGGACTGGGGAAAATTGGGGAAATTGCGGGGGAGAAAAGCCATTTGCATGTGAGGCTGGAAAGAAAAAATAGCAACTCATAAGCGAAGCAATAAACACCTTTGAAGGCAGGTATTAATTGCCAAAGATATCTGAGGTATTACTTTTTTTCACTTTCTTTTAGGTAGTAAATGAAGTGAATTGTTACATTGGGTATGGAAAAAGTTGCAACTTCAGTAAAATAATATAAAAATAAGTTAATTATTTTGTATTTAATATTTATTTAGAACTTACAATGAGAAAAATTGACTTAACAATAAGAAGAAATAGGAGATTCGCTTAGGAGGTTCAGATACTTTGCGATTGTTTCCTGCTAAATTTACCCACAAGCTATTTTTATTTAGAGGAGAAATTTATATTTTATATGCATTAAATCTTGAACTAACATACAAATAAAAATATTCCCCACAAACTAAAATTAATAGAGATATTCTAATCTATTATATAGTATCATATATAACCCCATTTCTTTTCCTTCCGGCCTCACAAAAATCAAAATAAAAATAAACCACAACTTTGATATTTAAGAGCCTTTCAAGTCCAAGTAAGCCATTGCACTTCCTTCCACTTATAGGTCAGATCAGATTAGCCGATTACAAAACCCATTTCCTATATCAAATTTGCATCTCGTGCGTTGAATAACAGCCATTGCCAAATGGCGAGGCTTTTTATGAAAGGTTCAATGTTTTGAGCTCCGCGGATGGGTTTTATTTTTGCTGTTCGCCTTCAGTTTGTGAGCTTTGAGTTGCAGTTCGTAGTCAAAGTCGAAGAAGATGAAAATTCCCACGTCGTGCGTGAGTGCGCGGGAAAATATTAAACAGATTTCATGTCGCGTCTCTCTGTCCCTGTCCATTTTCCTTGGGAAATCAGGGGGAAGTGCGGAAAACATAGGGAAAATCGCTCTCAACTGCATTTAACAGCTTTGGAGATTCGATTTGAAAGCCGTTCGTCGTCGTCGCCGTCGCCGTTTTTTTTTGTATATTTTTGTTTTGATTTTTTGTTTTTTTTTTTGTTTTTGTGGCCATTGCATGTCGCAGGTTTTTGCATGATTTCTAGTTAAAATGCAAAACTCAGCTGCGATAAATAAATATGCATGGCTCGGATGCAGCGAACAATGTGGAAACGGCGGCCGAAAACTAAAACTGACGAGCGGATGCACAAGGCATCGGCATCGGCTTTGGCTTTGGCTTCGGTTTTGGTATTGGCTCTGACTTTGGCAGCCCCCACCTTTCAGCCAAGTTAACAGCAGTGGTAGCAGCAACAGGCGGCGCAATTAGCCACCGCTGCCTGCTAGCTGCTATTTTATTTGCTTTTTTGGTTTATTGGCCATCGAATGCACTGCTCCTTGTCCAACGTCCCCTGTCCCATGTCCCATGTCCGCTGTAAGATGTCCGCTATACGATGTCCCATGTCCGCTGTCCGCCAACAAATGAGCCACTGATAAATATTATTAGCGCATTGCCGAGCATCGGAGGCTGCACTACCGAAACCGAACGAAAACCAAGTGCAAGACCAGGACCTCAACTGGGAGTGCACTGGAAAAAGGAGTCTACTTTCTTGTAAATATTTTTGTAAATGGATTAAATTGTTTCTAGTTGGTGGTAATTTAAGGTTTATAGTAGCATAACTATTCTTTACGACCTACTCTATGAATATATTACTGGATCATTTGTTAGGCTTTATAAGTTTATATTTTATTATGTTTAAGTTCTTTACTAATCTTCACTTTCCTCTTGCTAAATTAATTTAAAGAAAATTTAATAAAATAATCTGCTCAATTTTAAAGTAAAATCCATTTGCAAACGTTACACTTTAAAGTGTAATAGGTTTCCAAACGATATACTTAAAAGTGTAATAGTTTTTCATATTAAACATACAGTTTTGTTAACGTCTACAGCTTTGATAAAAAAAGAATAAATTGAGGATGCTACAGATATCACTAAAGGTTGTGAAAACCCCAAATTTTACATCGTTAAAATAGAAAATATAACAAATGTACAACAAACTCGGTGACTAAAAAATTACATTCCTTATTAAGACACATTTTTAAGGGCTACAAAACCCCTAGTGATTTTTAGAGCACCCAAGACTATATACATCACATTTTCCCCCATTGTTTATGAACTCAAGACAATAACATTAAATTGTCCATAACTCAAATATGTGCAATTTAACAACTAATTTGTTTCTCTGCACTGATTGGTGCACTGGCTGCCACATTTGCGGCATAATCGCAATTTATTTAAATGCAATAGGGGGCATCGCGGTGTGGGATGGCAGGGAATTGGTAATGGGGAATGGCCACCAGTGGTTGTCCTACCACGAGTGGTGCTACTGCCGCTGCCACTCTGCAATTAATATCGACATTTTAACACTTTACATTGAATTATTGCATCTCTTACTTTTCCCGATTGCTATTATCAATGGGGGCAGACAGTCCGTTTAGCTAGTTCGGTGGTCTGCAGAGTCGGGCTATGGGCCCATCAGTTAAGCGGCTTTTTTTGCTTTGTCTCCTTTTGATTTTTCTTTTATTTTTCGGTCTTTTTCCCCTTGCAAATCTCGGCTATTTCCTCCGCATTTTCGCTCGGCGGCACTATCGTTTTTCGTTAATGGGCGGGAAATGCAACTGTCACCGCATTTGAATGTCAAGGAAAAGATCGGAATAGGCAGAGTGCCCTGGCCGCTGATTGAATAACGCCACTCGAGGTGCGATCGGACTAGTTCGGTGTCGGAAATTGCCAATCTTGAGCTTGAGAGAAACTCGTAAAGTTGTTCCTTAATCTGGTCAAGATAAAATGCAGTTTCAAAGATTTAGTATCAACTATTGCCTGCGACAAAGGGGACAAGGTAAAGGAGAGCTTTAATATACATTTAATTCCGCTAAAGAATTATAGAAAAAATTAAGCATTTAAAATAATCCCAGCCATGGCTTTGTATGCAATTGATTAATTATGATTAACAAAAAACAGAACACTCCCTTCTAGGCTTGATTTATGGTCTATTATTTTAGAATATGTAAATAAGTTAGCTTTGCAATAATTTAATTATTTATAAAGACTGGAAAAACTGCAAAAATATTTGTATATATTATTATATTTGATTTCAAGCTTGGTTTGCATTAGGGTTGTATACTGAAAGGAAATTGGTACGATATAGTTAAGAAATTGAGATGGAATATCGACTTATTATACATTGTAAATCGATATCTTTTAATATAAATTCATAGATCAATTCAGTATCGATATATCTTTAATTTCCGACATCCCTAATTCCAAAGCTAATTTAATTTCCTTAGAAATTTAGCCAAAATCCAAACAATGCCAAGTAGAAAATAAATAAATATACTCCCAGCTTGTCTAATTCCTATTACTTAAAGTACACGGGGTACCACATTTGATGGCTAAGATATTCCCAGGAGCTGGCCATAAACCAAAAAACCTGTTGCCCGAAAAGAGTTCCCAAAAACTCCATGTAATGCCAAAACTTTCGCCAACTTCCCTTAACGAACTCGCGGCCGTTTAATCACAAATCAACTTTCACGCCCCCGAAAAAAAAACTCCCAGCAGCAGCCCGCACTCGAAAAACACTTGAAAATGTGAGCTGCAGAAAAATATGAACTCTCGTCTCTCTTGAGCGCTCACTTAAAGCTAGCCACATTAATCTACAATTACTTTGTATGGCCCATGGCCGATGGCCAAGACCGAAGCCGAAACCGAAACCGAAACTAAACCTGGACCCGAGAAAAATGACTCAATTTAAATCAATAAAAGGGCTCGGTAACCGCCTGGGTAAGGTAAGTTAAGGTAAGTTCCCTATTCCCGATCCCGATCCCCTTTCGGAGCACATGGTGACCCCCAGCGTAAACCTACCGTCCGGATGGCCGCATACGAGTGCCAGATCAGCCGCGGACTGAGGGGCTGCGGATCGTAGCGGAGGCGGGCATATTGCTTCATGAATATTTTCCAGATTACATAAGCCATCGCAGCTTCTCCGTCACCGTCTCCGGTCATAAAGATCGATATCCACATGCAAATTATATGCGTGCCAGGAAACCGCCGGCAGTGCCAATCCAGATTTGGGTTCGGACCGGGATTCGCGCGGAGTCTCGAAGTTAATGCGTAGTTTGTGTTGCGTTTATTGTTTTCATAAATAAAGAAAAAGTAAAATGGAAATGGAAATGCACCAAAAAGGCACACCGAAATTTGTCGGTTCGCATTATTATTATTATTATTATTGTTATTCCTTATTATTATCGCTGCGCATTGCCGGCGATTCACTTGGCAGACGGATTCACTTCATTTTTCACGGCACCAAAAAGAAACAACAGTCCGGAGCCAACAAAGGCAGCACAAGGCAGGGCAGTGTGGCACAGTGAGCCCCTTTCCCTGGCCTCCTCCTCCTCCTTTGTGATCTTGTGTATTATTTTAATATTTATTTACATTTGAGGATTTTGCATAACGCGCGGGTCACGACGGAAATCGTCGGCTGGCAATTTATCAATACATAGTTGTTTCCCCCATTTGCCCAGAGGAAGGAGACGGAGACCGGGCTGAAGCCAGAGTTGAGGCCAGAAAGGTTCGGTCTCGCGGAGGGCAAGAAATCAAAACAAATGAAAAACGCGCCAAAAAATCAAAACGCGCACAGATTTTGTTTGCCTCGAATTTTTTTTGGGCGAGGAGCGATCAATGGGGAAAAACGTCAAGAGCTGAAGTTGAACCGGGGACCTCCGCGGGAAACAAGTTCAAAGCGTTTGCGGCGGCCGCTTTGCACCAACTAAATTGAAATGAGGCGAGTGGCAAATGGAAAAGCCTCGGCGAATCGAGGGTGTAACTCACAAATACTATACTCGCCGCCGATGCCGCGATACCCATCCCGTTTCCACCCCGCGTTGCCATTGCAGGCTTCAATGATTTTCCATGCGTGCGAACGTTTGCGCTTTGTATCAGCGCGATATTTGAATTTGGCCTGGGTCTTGGCTGGCTTTTTACTGTTGCTCTGGCCGAGCTCAGCTGACTCAGAGCCGCCTGAGAAACGCTCGTGGAGGAACATCAATGGCAACAGCAACAATAAACACAACACACCCACAATTACCGGTGATTTATAGTGACACAGCCAAGGATATCTTGACTTTGTCAAGCAGTTGGTGGCTGCAGTAGAATACATTTGGGGAATGAATATCTGACCATGTAGTTTTACCATAAAAATTCGTATACAAAGAATATTTTTAATGGTTTTAAATGTTATTTTTAGTAAATCAATAAAGAACTTTACATTATTAAACATTATTTATGTTTTTCCTTGATTTTTTTTCAGATTTTGTTATCTGAATATTTAACATTTCAAATAGAGGTTTTCTCTATACTTAATTTTCCTCAAGCTCTTCAAACTGTTATAATTCTTATATTCTAAAAACCAAAATATGAAATTATTATATATTTCCCCTTCAAAGGGTATCTACTGAATCGGTTTCCTGAGACCATAAACTACAATTCGGTTCCATTTAGTCAGTATTTGAAGCGGGGGACCGAGGTCTGTTTTATGCACAATGTTATTGTTTACTCCGCTCCACACCCCCACCCGCTGGAGGCCCATCCCTCGACCGGTATTGTGGATAGTCGCATAAAGCATCATATAGACATCTTCAACTCCTGCCTTGAACTTGGCAAGTTTGCATGTACAATACTATACCGCATATATATACTATATGTAGGTATATAATAGGGGCTGCCCATATATTTTGTTTGCTACTTTGTCGGTGTTTAGCTTATGCCTTTTGACAGGCATTTGTTTACGGTCTCAGGAAAAAGGCATCCAAAGAATACAAAGCTAACGAGCTCCGAGCTACGAGCCGGGACTGGCCTGGGACTCCATCGGTTCCTGGCTTCGAGATCCCCCAGCGATTTCGTTAATCGGAACACGCGATGAGTGTTTACTCCCGCCTCAGTTTCAGTTTCACAAATCTGAAAAACTTTGGAGTGCGAGAGTGAG
>JAEIHY010011702.1:0-30891 GCA_018904565.1 Drosophila tsacasi
CTTGGCAAACAAAAATTCGTGATATAAATATATCATCTCTAGAAAAAAATATCGATATATCGATATCTTGATATAGTATCAACAATCCTAGACGCTGCTACAAATAAATTTTTAAATAATTCGCTTGCAACGGCCAATCGCGCAAACAGCCGCTTAAATCGCAGAGTTTGCTTCCGAGAAATCTGATAAATCCGAAAAGATAGAGTGCGCCAATCGAAAAGTGCTGCGATAAGTGTGAAAGAGAAAAAGTGCAGTGCATTCGCTGCAGTCCAATTCCGTTTTCCTGCCACAAGAAGCATCTCGCGGTGGTGTGGTGACCAAAACCAGTTAAACCAAACCCAGAAAAGAATAAATCCAACGTATCCGCCATGGGTCTCAACGGCTGCTGTTCGTGCGTCAAATATCTGATGGTCCTTATAAACATTTTGTTCTGGGTATGTAGGCGACACCAACAAATCCTGTTCCATCACAACAACAATTGGAACACACGGACCTCAATCTCTGCGCGTGTGTGTGTATGTGGGTGTTTGGGCGAGCTTGTATGTTGTGTATTCCCTACGCCCCTGGTTCACTGCTACTCCCGCTCAATGGGGTGGGGGGAGGGGCTATGCGCACGCTCTTTGGGAGTTGCTCCTTTGGAGTCCTACCGTTCTCTCAGTCGCGTTCTCTTTCCCGCTCAGAGATGCCAACGATCCAAATAAAATTAATTTGATTAAAAAAATATATTATTGTTTGTAAATTACAAATTTATAAAAAATAAATTGTATTTTCTTTAATCGTTAAAAAATATTTTTGTCAAATTTATTCTGCAGAAATAAGTTTTAATCAAACACTAATTTATTAAATGTAATAACAAACTGTTATTGTATCTCGAATACGTATGTTAATGTTAATACGTAATGTTAAATTAACTGATAAAATTAATGTTAAAATTGTTTATTAGTTTTCAAGCAAAATCTGTCGGAAAATTACGTCTGCACCACTTGCTCCTCTCTTCCTATCTTCGCTGAGTAGCGCTCTCGACTTCTACTCCCCCACAAACAATAGAAGTTCCGTTGTAGGAGGAGAGTGAATGACACACACACTTACTCCCGCACGCCCACCAACACCCACACAGACAGATATTGAAGCATCTCCCTCCCCACTTTCGGACTCGGTTTCTTTTCCCGCCTCTCCCCCTCGTATACACGTTTGTTCAGTTGTTTTTCTTCGGCTTCTGCCTTTTCCTGTTTTTTTTTTGTCTTCTGTTTTTTATTATTTTTATAACGTATACGTGCGTTTGATATTTTTACAAACTCTAGCGGGGGTTTATCCAGTATCCCGTAAGAAAAGGATCTAAATTAGGCACCCCACCCTAAAAAGGGGTTCATTTTATTTGTGTTTTTACGCAATTTTTGACTTTCTGACTTTCAACATCGCTCTCGCTCGGTTTTCAATTGTTTCATCCAATTATTGTCTGTTTGTGTTTGTTTTCCCCCCAGACTTCTTCCACTTGCGAAATCAGTTTCGCTTTTCCTTTGGGCAACAAATTTTTTATGCTTATGCTTCTGGTTGTTTTGAATTTTTTTTTTGCTTTTGGTTTGTTGATTGTTGCTGCCTTATTTCGATTTCTGTCTATAGTATTTATTAGTCAAAAGCTATTTTCGAATACGGGCGAAAAACAACAAAAACATATGCGTCCGCTCGTAGAATACACTGAACAATATTTGTTTTTTTCTCACATACATTTTGTGATGACTTAGTTTAAACTACTTTCTGTTGAATTTATCAACTGGAATATTTTGATAACCAAAATTTCTTCTTTAATAACAATAGTGGTATTTGATTGAGACTTTTAGGTACATTTTCCTTAATTTATTGCTTATTCCCAGTCAATATTTATTTTTAATATCAATAATTTATTTATTAAAGCACAAGGGAATAAACTGAAGAGTATATTTACTTGAAAATTAATTTTGTTTAACAGGGGAACCCTCGATCTTTTTTTATAAGTCCTATTAATATCTTTTCTTATCTTATCTTTTTCTACCTTACTTATTTTCGGTGTAGTTTTTCTTGGTCTATGATGTCTTAGTATCCGTTGTTTTTGTTTGTTGCACAGTGGTATGTGTTTGATGTTTATAGAAGGCCGCAGAATGTGATTGAATTTGTGATGTGTCTGTGATGCAGTTCTTTTCACTAATCGGTTTTACTATTTTTAGAGTGATGTTTGGACTGAAAGTGCGTCAGAAACTTATTTATATAGCTGTACGCTTGGCAGCCGTTGGTTTAAGTGTATTTTTAACGTAGTGAAAGTTATAAATAATACAATTTATTGAATTAGCAATTAATAAGTAATCAGGCAACATGCATATAAAAATTTAATAGCTATCTATATCTTTGGCAATATCTGTTGTTTTTAAGAACTCATATACTGAAGATCAATTTTAATATTGCTTATCAATTTTGGTATATCAATGTTATTAAATTACTTGCTTTTGTAAAATTTTACAAACAATATTGCAGTTTACAAAAACTTTTTTAGCAAATAAAATGTTAAGACCACTGTCCTGCATCGATTTTAATTCGATTTTGTTTCCCTTCCTTTGCACATCGGTTTCCAAACATTTCCATTTTCATCGTCGCCGTGGGGCATCGTGATCAAACGGCACGATCTCTGAGGACGCTAACGTTCCACAATGATGCCGAGATTCAAGATCCCAGATTTTGAGATGCCGGGAGGCCGATGGCGAGCGTCTAAAATGCTAAAATGCCGCCACAGCCACCGCCGCTGCCGCTGCCGTCATTGAAGTTGACAGTGACCAAAAAAAGCTGTCCGTTGGCCATCTGACAAGACTTGCGCCGATAGCCACCCACCGAAAAGCAATTCATTTACTTACAGTCAAGACTATTTAGTAAAAAACACTAGGTTTAGTCTCTATATTTAATTCGAAGATGTAGTTAACTGAATGGGACGATAAAATTATCAAATATAATTTTTACAGGTTTAATTTAATTTTTAAAACTCTACAAGGTAGATTAAAGAATTTTATTCATTATATTCATAAAAAATTAAATCGCCTTTGACTACTTATTTTATTTATTTTTATTTTTATTACCTTGCCTCTCTCTATCAAGTTAAAAAAAACCCTTTAAAAATGTATGTCCTTTGACCTTCTTGGGGGAAAACCTAATTCTGTCTTAGGAAAGGTCGCCTGTATCTATTTCTGTCGTTTCTACATGCATAATTCGCTGTGCTATTTTTCACTCAATTATTCATGAGTGGCGCTTCATTCATTTTTCATTTATAGTTTGTATTTTGCAAACTGTTTGCTGGTACGGCTGCACTTTGGAATCGATGCGGTTAATTGTGGCACAATAACGACAACTGGACATGCATACGGCAGAGCCAGCTGCATCTTGTAACCCTCTTTTTGCGTCGTAATTGCTCAAAGCTCTCTCGTTTTCCGCCTGTCGACGCCTCGGCTCTGAAAAGTGGGTCAACGAAGGACTTTTATTAGCCTCTCGTTTGTTTGTCATGAACACGCGACATGGTGTCAGGATATGTACGAGTGTCTGTACGTACCCGGAATCGTAAAATTGCAACAAACATAGCAAATAAGGCGTGGATTCCATTCGTAAACGGAAAAGTCAGTTTTCTGTAAATTTTTTGAAAACGGAAATTTTTGAGAAAACTTTTAGGTGGCTTTCTCTAAAATTGAATTTTTGGTTATATGTTCTTTTATATAATAAGGGAAATAGTTTACCTCTGAAAATTCTTATATTTAATATAATAATATATAACCTTTGAGCTTGTTTCTTCTCCCAAAACTATCTACTCAGATACGCTCTGCTGGTAATGGCGCCTTTATTTTTTTGTTACTCAATAAACGGCCCTCTTATGGTGCAACATTGTATTACATTTCCACGAACCGTTTTTCCGTTAGCTGCACTCACGCACACAGCCACACTGTGAACTTTTAGGGCGGCAGTATCGTGCACTTTGTGTGGCACACTTTTTGTCCCACTCGCACTTGGCTGCAACTGGGCTTTTCCATTTTCTATAGATTCCTCTTTCGTGGACCACCCGCATAAAGCCGGTCTCTGGTGTTTCCTCTTTTATTTCATAAGGTTTTCATGAATATTTTCGGCTTTCTCTGTTGGTTAAGTCACTCTCGCTTTCCGGCTGCCTCCTTCTCTAGGGAGCTATATCTAATTTTTCTGTGTTTGGGCGCCAAAAATAATGGGATAACTGGAAGTATAGGGCGAGGCATGAGTTAGTCCGCTCGGCTTCATAAAAAACATGTTTAAAATTCTTACACTCTGCCAAAAAGTCTAACCAAAGTTAAAAATATTTGGTGAATTTTCTTGAAGTATAGATAAGTACCCCGCAGACCTTGTGATAACTGAAATAATTACTCAATTTAATTTCCTAATTGCAAGATCTTCTGCGTAATCTTATCAAGTAGCATGGATGCTAGAATTGCTCAAGATTTCTGGGCAACTACGAATTCTTTGGTGTAGAGAAAATGTACTTAGATAAGATATGTATTCTATTTTGAAATTCTTTCCAGTTTGCCTTCCGTTTTAAATTTACATATTTTCCCTTATAATAAGTTCTCTTGTTTACATCTCTTGATTAGTTCTCATCGCACACTCAATTTCCCTGCGATGAATATTTAAGCTGAATAATTAATGAACGTGCACATACTTACTCACTCTTGTGTGACACTTGTGTGTGCCTCACCTATTAAGTCATTAGCTCTTTATTAGATTTTCACACTCATTGCACGAACTTAAATTTAAATGGAACATTTTCCTGATGATTGGCTTGCCTTATTCAGGTTAAGTGATTTAACAAGAATATGAAAATCAAATAATACATCCCACTAATAATTTAAATTAAAAGAAATCGCAATATGTTAGCTGTTACTGCAAGGGAGTGATAAGAAAGCGTCTCAGCTTCTCGTGGGATCAATGTCCGGACCCTATAAAAATGATAAGCATGTACACATGGGAGCTATACAAAACAAATTAAATCTACATTAAACAAGTTTATGTACCTGTTTTTTGTTTTCATATATATTCTTTCGTTTGAGCACAGTGCTGTCCTAATTTAATTAAATTAAAAGCAACAAAATTTGACGCTGACATCATAAGTTCGGACTTGGAGTAGTCTATGGGGCGGGAAGACCTCCCACTTTAATTGCCGCCTTGCCAGATGGCGTCATTGGCCCGAGTTCCCAGTGTGTTCCAATGCAACTTTTACAAATTTTACAATTTTACACAGAAAATGCGTAAAGTCTATACTAAAAATAACTTGGGTATATTTTTTAATCGTCTCTGATTTCGCTTGCAGCTCATCGGCCTGACCATCGTGATCACCTCCGTATGGATGCTGACAGATCCCACGTTCATGCTGTCCATGACACAATCCTACAATCATTACCATATAGCCCTTTATGTTTTCCTCGGCATCGGCATACTGATCACCCTGGGCGCATTCTTTGGCTGCTGGGGCGTTTGCCGAGAGTCCCAGTGTCTGCTGGTTTCGGTAAGTACAAATTGAGTTAATGATTATGGTAGTACCAGAGTCTGGAAATTCCAATTAAACTGGATGCAATGGTGGGGCCCACACAGCTCCGCTCGTATAATTGCAACGGAGGCTCGCCCACATCGTCTGGGCGAGACTGCCAATCGCTGCACTCATAAAAAGTGGGTTCGAACCATAATCCTTGAATAATATTTTTAAAAACCTATTCAATTATCTTATTGGAAATTAGTTTGAAGCGGTTTTAAGAAAGGAAACCCTTCATTTTAGAATTTTTTCTATAATTACTTAAATAATAATGTCTTCATACGGTTTTCTGGTTACTCCCAGTGTAGATAAATCTTTATTAAATAGCAACGAGTTTATTAACCCAACACCCACTGGTTTTTCCACGCACATTCATTCATAAATCTGAAATTCTTTGCAGTTCTTCTGTGTCATACTCATCGTGATGGTGGCACAAATTGCAGCCGGTGCCTGGGCCTTCCACAACAAAGATAAGCTGGATGACATTGTCCGGGCGGCAGTTAAGTCCTCAGTTCAGGAGGAGTACGGACAGTCCACCATGAGTTCGCGCACCGTCACATTCGATACGCTACAAAAGAATGTAAATATTTTGAAATATTTCCAAACATATGAAACCCCGAATTTATATGATAATTATCTTGTTTCAGTTGAAGTGCTGCGGTGCAGATGGACCTGGCGATTGGGCCACGAGTCGTTTTAATAACGTGGATCGCACAAATATTGTGGAGATTGCCGTTTCTTCCATGAATGTCTTCTACAATATACCCGAGTCCTGCTGCAAGGATAATCTAAAAGATAACGAGTGCGAGTTGTCGCGTCGTCTGAAATTTGGTGGTCCCTTAAACGCTGCCATTTATCAGCAGGTAATGCAGAGGAGTTCCTCTGACGAGCTCTGAATGAAAATAAATATTGACATTTACCTGGAGATCCGACTCACATGATAGTAAACCTAATTTACCATTCATTCAACGCTCTTTCATCGAGTCGAAGAACTACCGAAAAAGCCCATTAAAGTCAATTGATAGGTGTGGCCGATTCATAATTTCAGAGCCCGCCGCGCCATAAAAATTAATAATCCTTTACACATTTGTTGATTTTCTGCCGGCCCCCGTTTGCAAGCTCTCCGCTTTCAGCAAACTGGGCTAATAAAAATTCACGCCCGCCGGCGCCGAGACGATAAAAATGTATTAATTAATATTGATATTCAACACGCATTTCAAACCCCTGCCTCGTAGCCGCCTGGCTGGGTTTGTTTACAGGGGAAGAACTCGGGAATGCCTCACATAAACAAACTGAAATGCAATTGAAACTGCGATATAAATAAACAGATTAATGATTTAACTCTTGTTTCTTACAGGGCTGCGTTGATAAACTGATTGATATAATTTACGAGAACTGGGTCACCATCTTTGCCGTCACTGCCGCCGTTATTCTGCTGGAGCTGCTCTCCCTGACCTTCGCCCTGAGCCTGTGCTGTGCGGTGAGGAATCAGCACTACAAGGCCTGAGAATTACAGAACTCCCATAGGGAAATCACGGACGATGAGAAGTACTAACAAACCAAATCGAAACGGATGCATTGCGAGCGTTATTACTAAAGGCGTGCGTGCGAATGGGGTAAATGCATTTAGCAGATAATGTCCGACGTCCCCAGGTTGATACTTTAACAGCAGCAAAAACGACAAACAACACGAAAACACCACACTTTTGTAGTACTTTTAACCAGAAGACAAACGACAGACAACAAGCTGAGCAATTGTATTTGAGATACGACACCTTTTGGGATTTGTGGAAAGTTTTTAAAGCACAAGCCACGCAATGTCGCGGAATGTCGACTTTATATGAACTTGATATGCTAGCAGAGCGAGAAAAACAAATGACACTTTTCTAAAGAAAAATATTTCTACAACCAAGCAAACAACAAACACAAACAGTAAACTTTATATAAACATATAAGGTAGAGGTGGAGCAACTGAGATGGAAAGATACATTTTTGGAAATATTAACTATAGAGGATTTTGCTAAATACCAACTATTATTAATCTCCTATCGCAATTTTGAGATGTGGATAAATTAATATTTACTAATTTTCATTTAATTCTTTTCTTTCAAACTCATAGAACAAAGTACTCTTTTCTTTTCCCTCGATTTTTATATATTTGTTGCATTTTTTATCTTATTTATTAAAATCTGCGATCCTCACTGTTTCTCCACCTCTAATAACAAGCTCTCCATAATACTTAGCCTAGCGAGAAAGTTTCGAATTCATAGATACATGCTATGTATTAAATATATAGAGAAAAGCATAAGCACAAAAGTATAAAAGTATAATGTTAAATGCCAAAACCAATGGATAAATGTAAACAAAATGAAAAGCAATCAAATTTCTTTCAAAATTTGTTCTCCCCTGCCCCCATAAGACTTTTGATTAGCAATTAAGTTATCTTTTGTGGCCATTTTCGTACGCTAACACAATGCCAAATGATGTATGTAAAAATCCCATATATACGTACATATATGTAACATATGATAACAGACAGCATTCCACAAGAATGAGAATGATTGACAGACTTTTGTTCTGGCTTACAAAAAAATTGCCATCCAAAGACCCAGCCCACAATATATGTTTTCCAATCATTTTTATTAACCTTGTGCAAATTGTTGTGCTAAAAAGAAAAACAAAATAATCGAACACAAAACTATTCGTAGAGCTTCGCGAAATTAAATGCCAAATATTTTATGTATTTACAAAATTGTTTTATGATTTATTTATGATTTATTTATTTGAGCCAGGAGCAAAAGGGAAATCATAGCAATGAAGATGTAACTCATCCTTAACCCTAAGCAGCCTAAAACAGCTCTTCCTGATTTGACTAAACTTGAAGAGTCAACCTGAAGTAGGACTAGTGTCTGTTTTAATGTATTTTAAAAGCCCCCACCCTTTTTTAAGTAGTCTTTTACCTGTTCGAATAAATTAATATTGGGTAATCGTAACGAATTTTGTCGAATCCAACTTACCTGCATCGAAAACAAACTTATTATTTAGGCATCATTGTGTAAGTGCAACTATTTATATGGGAAGTCATCAAAAGTAGCACAAAATGTTAGGTGGCAAGTACCATGCACACAAAAAAATCTCTATATTTACATTGTATTTTTACCATACACCATGAACTATAATTAATATATATACTATATATACATACATATATATTTTTTGTAACATTTTCATTTTATTGTTGTTATATGTGAATTTTGTTGTTAGTTAAGAGTAGCCTGAACGTCACACTTTGTACCCCCCACACAGCGTCTAAATAAATTAATTAAATAAATGAAATTTACAAGTAAACCAATCCAAGGACAAAATTATATTAAATTTACAAACTAACAAAAGAACCCGGAGAATATACAAATTAATATATTGTATTTAAATTTACACATTGAAGTAAATTATTATTATTAAATTATTTAAAACTTCTTAGTAAGTCATGAAATCAAATACGCAGTTCTAGGTTAAGAGGGAATAAATCTGCATACAAATAAAATGCACGTTCATGTGTTAAATTTGTAGCAAAAAAAAAAAAGAAAAATCATTGCAATATTTAGGAAATACACTTTTGAAATTAAACATCTCTAAATCTTAAGGAGAATTGAGTGTAGCAAAATATTTATAGCACAAAAACATCATCAAGCATTTAAAATCAAAAACAAAACAAAAATAAATGAATCTACTCTTCAAATAATATAAAACAATCAACTCAGCATCTTCATAGCATATGGAAACTAAATAGTTTGTATGAAAAAAGGCACATTTCGCAAGACATCCAACTTAAAATGGAAGAAGTTATACAATATAACGATGCTCAAGATCTGTATTTAACAACAGCAATTTGTAAAACCGAAACAGAGTACGCATAATATTGACTCATTGGGTAATTGAGACAAGTTATTGTGAACAGTGCGGCATTAAAACTGATATTTCAAATAAATAAACATACATTTAAACAACATTTTTGAAACAATTGTTTTATTTTGGGAAAATACATATATACCAAACTCAACCTGGATGTTCTTTTGGTTCCGCTCCCAAGTATAAACTAAAAATCCTAACTAAATGAATCCCGTTTGTGTTCAAGTCCCTGGACAACAGCAATTTCTCAAATATTAAGTAATACGGGCTCTACCTTAAACCCACCAAGTAAAAGTACAACAACCCAATAAATAATTAATTTTTTATTTTTATTAAAATGTTTATCGGTTTTTATCCATTACCCCTTTTCTTGTGAGGCATTGTTTCAATTACCTTTCTTATATTTTTTCTTGTTTCTTGCATTATTATTATTATTATTTAGAGTGGCATAAGAACAGTTTGTTTTTTGTTTTTTTTTTTTTTACCATGTTCTAAAAACTAAAGTTTCACGAAATTCGAATGGAAGTGTTTAAGAACTGAGGCGTTGACACTCATAAGATCTACTAAAACTACCTACACTTAAGTTTTCCCTAGTTCACATTATTAAACTGAAGGTACATTTTAGTGGATTTACTTTCTCATTCATTTTAATGAATAATTTGTGAAAGGTTAATGATAATTATTTGGAAAGTTGACAACACATACAAATGTTCTGCTTTTCGTTAGACTCACAGACTCGATTTGGTTGAAGAGTTGAAACATTTTTGAATGACAAAAAGAATATTTAGACAATTAAATAATTTAATTTACACATAAATGGATTTATCGTAGCATATGATAGTATTGTTATTGTTATTGTAGAATAAGTTTAACAAATGTTTCGAGGCTGTTTTCCTATCGTGTACTTATTATAAACAATCCAAATCACTAACCACGTTTGCTCTTGTTAAGTTTTCGTTTCATTTATTATTATTATTCATAGGGATAGAGTACAAATGAAATATTTTGGTTAACTTAGAGGATAAACATTCGAGATGGCTGGATGGTAGCGTTTGGGGATTTAACATCTCGGGATTAATTTACATATACATATATCGCTTAGGCTGACAAAATTATTATCGTAATTTACATTTACTATAGGTACATTTTGATTTAATTTAGTTTAAACTAAATACGAATTTAACGTAGTTGTTGTAAAGGTAACGCTAAAAATCAGTTACTACACATTAGTTACACATATTAAGGTCTGGCATCGCGATTCCCATTCCAACTAGCTATAACAATTAAACGTTGATCTCGACATATAGCATAGCATAGTGGTTATTCAATCTCGATCATGTCGTGGACATTTAGAAGCTAAAACCGAGTTTAAAACATCCTCCAAATCGGTTGTTTAAAGAATTTTCTTTGGGTTTAGGTTTTAGATTTAATGTTTAGTATAAGCGTTTCAATTTCATTATTTATTATGTTGACTAGTTAGACATTTAGCTTTAGTTCAATTCGAGTGATAGTATTAATATCAATAAGTATTCCATGTAGTTTTCATGTTGGACAGTGTACGTTCATATTGCATAGATCGTTTCCTTAAAGTTACAAATCGTCTTCGTGGGTGGTTTAACAAGTATAGGTCGCACAGGATTTCGCCTAGCCAAGATGCTCTTGCTAAACAAAATATTATGGTTAAACACATTCACTAACTTATACGATTATTTTGTTGATGGGTTCGCAAAAAATGGCATTGCCGTTTGATGGGAGAGTATTTTATTTTAGCTTCTCTATATTATTTAGTTAAGCTATGTTATGTCTGAAGAATAGTGGAAGATGGGTGTGTGAAAATGTTACAAGAAAGCAAAAGGTTTTGAAAAGAGGTGTTTCTTTGATTCAACTTTGACTTAATCTTCTAAAATATTTAGAATCATATATGAAAATATTTTTTGAAATGATTTTTTTGAAAAAAAGTAATGTAACAATTTCCAACTTCAGAAAACCCTTTGTTTTTAATTTATCGTAGTTATTTTTATAATTCCTTTAAGTCTTCTCTTGTATGATTTATGGTACAGAAATATGCTTTTTGTTTGAAGCAACAATGGAAGAACAATGTTTACAACTAAAAGCGGAAATGGGAAATATAAAACCACATTGATTGTCTTCTCTTGTCTATGCTCACTTAAGCGTTCAATGTTTATGAGTTTTATAAAAATCGCGATCGCTCTTCTTTGTGTTTTTAGTATATTTTCCCATTCAGTGAGAAGCGTTCTTTTTTAGCTGACCCAGCAAATAATAATGTTTCCTCACTTTTAACGTCATCATTCGATAGGTTTTTGTGTGCAAAATGGGTGGGCTTCAAGGGAAAAAAAACTTCACACGCCTCATGTGGGCGTAAATATTTAATGACATTATGTAATTGAATAAAAATGTAATTTAATTGAAGAGTCATGTTGTAAAATACTGTTACCATTAACAAATCAGCAGGGCCTTGTATAAATATAAATAATTCAACTGTAATTGTCAAGTGCTATTTTATATATCGGTGGTTGGTTGGGCACAAAAAGACCCACGCATAATTTGTCTTTGTATATATAATTATTTTATTTTTGTTTGCGTTTTAAAACAAAATTCAATTTGCAAATTCAATTAGAGGAGGGGTTAATAATTTTTAAATTCAATTAGTGGATGGAAAAAATAACAATTATGCAAATTGAAAATGAGTTTTAATGGAATTTACCGCTGGGTGAAGTAATTTAATTTGTCATATTCCGTATGCGTATTTAATGTTTTAATTGACAGCGAAGAAAAAGGCTTTAAATTTTGACAATTTTCAATACAACAAAATAGGGAAAAATTCATAGAAACTCAGGTGAGGTAACCCTTTAATTGGCCTTTATATCCATTAGCTAAATACATTATATCTATTATTTGTAAGCATATTTGCAGTAAAGTAAATCGTGTTGAGAGCTCTGGTTCTCTTGTTGTCGGTATACCAATTCCATTCCTGAATTAAACATTTGGTTTGGTGGTTTTGTTTTTAGTTTAGTTTAGTTCCCGAAATAATATTCATATACATGTATAAATTTATATAGTAAATACATATATAAGACCAATTCGCTTTTCACGGCAGGATTAAATTCATAATATGCTCAAAAAACGACATATTCTTTATAATCTGATCAATCTTTGACGACCTCAATGTTAGTTATATAATAACACACTCATAAAGTTTAAAGTTTTCTTCTTTCGATATTTGTTTGTTGTTGCCTAAACTAATTCATTTAGTTACTAATATGTTTCATTTCCTTATTTTCCATCAATTTCACTGGTGTTTCTTGTTTGTTAAATTTTTTATGTTGGTTTTTTTAGGGGTTCCTCCTCTTCTTTTTTTGTAAAGTTTTATTTTTGTTTTTCTGAGGTTGTCAATTTGTTTGGTTGCGTTGCTTATTGCATTTAGAGATCTATAAGAGATCTTATAGTCCTGGAATTGCGCAGCTCTGGCTCGTCATCGTCCTCGTCGTCCTCCTCTTGTCATCAAAGGTCATTGTCGAACATTTGCAGCGAACGCGTTACCAAGTCGTCCTTCAGGCAGGCCTCCAAGAACTCCTCAATGGTAATAATGCCATCTTGATTCAAGTCCAGCTTGCGAAACACACGGTCAACCTGAACAATTAAAGGGTTAATTATATAATAGTAAATAAAGGTATCAGTCATCACTGAAAAACTTTAATAAACTTTAATAAACTTCGAAATAAATGGCATAAGCTTTACTCTTTCTGACTTTCCTCTCTTCAACTCTACACTGACTGAAATCCATTTTGCATTTAATCTCTCATTTCGATAGCAACGACTTTTTATTGGTTCTTTCAAGGGGAAACGTGAAACCTTCATCATTAAGTAAAATATCCGCTGCTGTTTCCGCACATGAAAGCTTCCGTTTCCTCCCCCCTTAGCAATCCGCTCTGTGCCGATGCATTTCGATTCAATTCGCCTCTTACCATTCCAACTGTGTTTCTGTTGCTGTGGGTGTTCACAATTATAATTACGCATACGCAGTGTGAGCCCGACCAACGTCAGCGGATGCTGTGTCGAGTGCGGCCTTTGCATAAAAAATGAAGAATCCAAATCTGTGTCAGTGTAGGTGACATAGACGAAATTCCAGGAACAAAGCCCAGAACGTGCCGCTCATTCTAGATTAACAAGGATTTCGCTTTGCATCTCTCGCCATTTGAATGAAGCAACCAGAGCTTAGTAAAGCTGCTGCAATGTGCAGGATTTGGACAAAAACAAATATTTTAGGACTGCCTGCAGCAGGATATTGCATAATATTTCCACGGGGGGAAAATAAAATAAATAGAACCACCTCAATTTGATCCTTTGATTTGAAGAAAGAGGGAAGCTGAAGCATAGATAAATATCCTACTTTATTCTGTTTTAATAGACATTTTGGAACCCTTTCAAATTAAGTTAATCCCCAATTATTCTCACCTGATCCCTCGCCTTGCGATCGTCCTCGGGCTGGTGTGGTCTCCTTCCCATAAGCTCATGAATGGCCAAAATAATTTCACTCAGCTCGCCACGACTGATCCGGCCGTCGCCGTTGAGGTCGTACAGCTTGAAGGTCCAACGCAGTCGCTCGTAGACCGAACCGCGCAATAATGTCGACAAGGTGACCAGTAAATCCTAATAAAGATGGAAATGCATAAATAAGTGTCCAAAGAGGAGATTGCGTAAACGTTGTTGTAATAAGAAGTAATTACCCGAAAACTAATGGCGCCATTGCAATTAACATCGAACGCTTTGAACACATAATGAGCGTATAAACTCGAATCTATATAAATAGAACAAGCAAATAGGGGGCGTGTCAGGGTGATTATTTTTCTTTTTCTGTTCTCTCTGGTTGTTTGAGTATTTTTGGGTGTTTTGGCATTTAGGGCGCAGCTGTGCTGCAAGGACGAAATGCTCGCTTAAATGGCGCTTTATGACGCGCAACTATAAAAAGGAGAAGCTTAAGACCTCGGCGACAGCGTTGAGCTAACACACACTCTGCCAAAAGGGACATTTATTCGCCAACACATACACACTCACACAAATACTTACTGCCATGTGGAAAGAATTTGGCGTAAATATCCTTAAAACAATCCTCGTGCACCACGCCCTCGGGGCATTCCTGCGAAAAAAGGAAAGAAATCGCCATGAAAGTGTTTGCTCGGTTAATAAAGAAAAAAGCAAATTTAATGAAAGCGGTTTGGCAAAAAGGGTGACAGAGGTTAAACCGCGAGGAATCTTGCTTAACTTATGACAGCTTTTGATGGGAAAAGTATCTGCGTTAGATCTATTTAGTAATAAATAGTTTATGGAAAATTTGACAAATTTTGTGATGAGTTGGGTAAAGTTTAGGTATAACAAAAAATTTATAAATACTTCGTTAAACTAAAGAGATACGAGTATATACTAATATATTTTCATTGTACAGAAAATTAAGACCCTTATTATAAAATTACTTGGCTTTTTGAGATCTCCAAAGAATGTGGCAAAAAGGTTGAAACAAAATGTTTGAGGTACTACTTCAGAATATTACGATTATTTATTTAAAATTTTTCCTACAAGTCTAAATATATTGTTTATCAAAATTAATAATAATTTTACATTATTTTACATTCTTGTTACTTGTTAACTCAAAAACATAAAACAATAAAAACTTTGCCTTGCAGTTTCATGAATTTAAAACTATTATTTCCCTTATTAAGAATGTTGACAAGTTTAATCAACTGAGTAGTTGCCACTCTTCTCCAACTATTTGTCGGACAAACGAGCAAAAAGCAAACCATCAGCAAGCAAAACGGTCACCGAGTCGAACTATCAATGGGGGCAAACTGTCAATAAGGCAAACTATCAGGGAGAGCTATAGGATACCCGGTTCGGGCTATCCATTTACTTGACCCCGAGCTCATCTCTTGTTGAATGACCCACATATTGAAACCTTTTTTTATCCCGCGCTGAGTTAGCAACTTTTCGCGCACTTTGGGTGTAAGTGCTTGGGCACACACTCGACACTCGTCGAGGAGCGAATTCGTTTGCAATGAAATTCAAAACGCATGTGCATTAAACTGGCTGCCATTTATGGAGCTCTTTCTTTCGCATCCCAGCTGCCCAGCTGCCCAGCGAGTTGTCATTGTTGGATCATAAATCTGAAAGCTTTATTTTATTGGGATGGGAATGCTGTAAAAAGATTTTAGCCCCGGGAACTGATGGGTGCGCGTTTCTTTTCCGCTGAATAGGCAGTTACTTAGAAGTTATTAAGGTTTTATGGGTTATATTTTCAGCCTTTAACAAAGTAGCGAGCTTAATTTTGATTTTTGATTTTGATTTATTAATTTTGGTGGGGAAATAAAATTTCTATGAGGTTATTTATTAATTAATATCTTACAAAGTTCATCAAGAGAATTAATAAAATGAGTTTGAATTCAACAAAAAACGATATACTGTCTAATTTAAAGGGTACTTAATACCGATAAGGTTACAATAATAGAAATTCTAAAAAAATAACTATAAAATATAATTTGTTACTAATATTTCTCCTACCGTTTTAAATCCTCTGTACATGACGCGGATTTCCTGTTTGGTGAACTTGGTCTGCCGACACAGATCCTCGAGGGCAACGGGTATGGGCTTAGGCACTCGTGTGTGTTCCAACTCATAGACCACCTCCTCGATGGGACTCTCCGGTGGCGAAGCCATGGTTGCTTCTTGCTTATTGCTGTCTAGCTTTCTTCTTATTTAATTAATTTTCTTGCTGATTATGATTTATGTGGCTTAATATCAATTTGCATTTGAGGTGCTCGGTTTTCAGTGGCAAGAGAACGAGCTCATTATGCCTAAAACTCGCTAAGAGTATTCAATTTCTTCGTCCCTGTTTTTTACGGTTTCTCCACCTCTTCCTTTTATGTTAGCGGCTGCTGCTGCTCGAAATCCCTTTCAGCGTATCCTTTTTTTTGTGTGGTTTTCGGTTACGGTTTCCTTTACGCCATTCCGCTAAGTCGCTAATGAGGCAACCATTGCTGTAATGGCACAAAGAAAAATAGTAGGTTTTCAGCAGGTGAATTACACTGAAATAGTGTGCTTAAATCAATTTTCGTTATTTATTTATTTAGGTATAGAAATATACTTAAAGAATATCATTTAAACAGGGCAAAACGAAACATTTGTGAATTTAACATTTAAGAATATGAATTTTCACATTTTATAAATTTTGTATGCTTTTGATTTAATAATAATTTTTCCAAGTACACATAAATCAGGACTCGGCGCCTGAGCAAGGACATTTGCAGCTGCCGGAAGTGCAACTCGTTGCCGCAGCTACCTTTGCACACACCATCGCACTCACTCTTCACGCCATGTACATCGAGTATTCGCCTCGTTGGCTGCCACTGCCTGAAGCCCCCGAAGACGGGCGGGCAACATGCAAATGAAGATTATTATTGCGTACCATAAATCAAAGGCGAATCGAGTTATGTGCACTCTTTGGCGTACTTGCAGCACCTTCGTTGCACCAGAGTCGGCGGGGATTTCGGAAGCTGTTAAGTTGAGAGCAGCGCCGAAAGGTTGCTGCCCAGATGAAATTAATGAGTACTTTGCATGCAAATGAATTGAATGCCAGATTGCTCTAGCTAAGTGTTTGTTTTGCAGCACATTGGAAAGTTTGATGGGAAAATTTAGTTTACATTGAAGTTGAATATGGTAGTCAAGGGTTGTGAACAGAGTTTGGTTTCTAGTAGTAGTAGTTTTACTAAAGGAATTAACCATAATTGCCTTAAACTACGAGTGAATGTTATCCAAAATGTTATCTTAGAATTATGTAGATATTTTAGGGTATTTAAAATATGGAAAGTATATAACTTTAAGAAATTCATTTAGCGCTGTTTCCTCTCTTTACCAATATCAATCTACGACGACATTCATGGCTGCTTTCTCATTCATCATAATGAAACCAATCCTTAAATCAAATCCCATAAATCCACAAATTGAATTTTTTCAGCAATGAATCGCTTGCAGCAGCACAAATCGAATCTTCGTCAGATTGCTACAGTTTTTTACTCTGACAAATTTCAACAGCACTTCAATATTTATCAGTGAAAAGTCAAAAACTCAGCGTGTGCGTGTGTATGTGTCTGCTCCTGACTACTTCCACTCTACTTCCATTTCGCATTTCCATTCTATTTGCGCCCACACACACACAGTCAGCCATTTTGTTAGCTTAGCTAGGAGGAGGCAGAAAATGGAGAAGGGCGGAAAGGACCTCCATTTCCGACGTCACGGTTACTTTTCAGTTGGAATTGATTAAGCGACAGATGGACCAAAATGGGGTCAGTACGAAACGGAAATAGCTTTGACAGTTTTAATCCAAGCAAAAGTATTTATGTTCTCTCAGAATACCATTTACCATTCAGTTTTCTTTTTTTTTTGTGGGTTTCTTCCCACTGCTGGCGAATTAAAGCATTAATTTTTGGTTTGTCAAAAATGTTAAAAATAGCAGAAGAGAGCGCCTTGAAAATACCCTAACATTCTGGATTTTAAGTTTTCTTATAAAAAAGAAAACATACTCAATTATTAACAAAATTTATAAATATTTAGAGTATTTTTGGGGTTTTTATTTCTATTTAATTTGTTTTGGGGTTTTTTTATTTCTATTTAATTTGTTTCAACTTTATTCGTCGTCAACCTTAATAATAGAACTTCTTGCTCAAAATTCCCTCAAGAACTGAGAAAACTTAATTTCCCCAAAGCTTTCTTTTAGACTTTTCCAACCCCTTCACGTTGAATACATAAATAAATTATAAATCGCCAAAGTAAGTCTTAAATATTTATAGACTTTCCGCCAAAGTCAAACTCTGAGAGGAATCAATAACTTTAACCCATGACCGTGAAGCCATGAAAATGTGCAGAGTGCTGGGGCCTTTTAGCCACAAGCAACTGCTAAATGTTGCCTGCCATTAGCATAAATAGTATTAAAAGCAAAGAGAGCCATAAAACCGACTACAATGTCATACTTAGCTGCTCGAGCAGTGTGCAACCAACTAATTTCATGACTCTATTCTGCACAAATCTCTGTGGCCCAGAAGATGGGCCTGGTGGTGGGAAAAGTGCCGGGAAAATGAGGGTGAACGAAAAGCGTGCAACTGCCTGCATTTTACAGCATTTACAAACCCATGCTGTTGTAACGCCTTTTTGCATGGTCAGGCTTTTCTTTGGTGCACTTGAAAAAGAAGGTTTTTATTTTAAGCAATTATATATTTTTTTTTTATTTCTAAGGAAGGGATTTAAAGGAAATAACTGAAACCTAACGCTAAAACATAAGTTCGATGAATACCGGCAGCTTTTTTTTTAAATACTAATGACTAAAGCTTCAGACTGTGAACTTTGAAGATGAATTGTTAACCATAACCCATGACTTTTTGCCAGGACTTTTCCCCCAATGTAGACTTCGTTTTTAACACTTCCAACCCATGCACACCCTCACTCTCCCATTTAACTTTCAAATGCAGTTTTGGAGCGGCCTGTGGGTGTGGGTGGTGTGCGTGGGTGCGCTTGTGTGCTTGGGCATGTAAAATGTTTGTCAAATATCACGTATACGACATGTGCTTCCGGCGGAGAGCGCACGAACACCCTCGAATAGCCGTGCAACCGACCGGGTCGAGTCGGTGTAGAGCAGAAGGGGGCGGCGTGGAGTCGAACCCATTCATTGCCAGGGCAAAGCTAATTAAATATTAAACCAGGTCAGAGAGTGTAAACGTTATAATGCGAAAAGTCATATTAGCCAATTGCCGAATGCCAGGCACTCAATGCTAACAAAATATTTCAACACACACCCGGGGAAATGCACTCAAGGCGAATGAGAATGGCAAGAGGATACTTGGGATTGGGGATATGCAAATTTTCTTGCCAAGAACTGTATGTTTATTCATTTGTCTAATTGTGTTGTTCTTGCCGCTGCCGAAAGGGGGAAGTCGGCGGGGGCTCTCGGCGGGCTCTGTGGGTCCTGGTGTGCGGCATGTCAGGACTTGAACTTATAAATGGGAACGACAACGACAGAAGTAGCAACGACAACGGCAACGGCAGCAGGAGCAGCAGCAGCAGCTTCGGCAAGGACAAGGCTTGGCCTGGCCAGAGCCGGAGCTTGCATGCAGTCATGCAATGCTACTCGAATGGGAAGAAAAAGCTAAAACTAAAACTAAACAAGAACGCACGCCAGAACTCCCCTCCCACACTCTCTGCTGCTAACTGAAATTGTCAACAGTGGTTTGTGGACACAAACAAAATAATATTTGACAATGCGAAACTGTCTTTGGGGGCTTACTAATTTATTTATATATAAAGTTAAATTAGGGTTTTGCGCTCAAGGTTTCCTGATGAACGTCAGTGGAGAAAATAACAATTAAATTGTGTTATTTTTTGCTATAAAATGTGATTTCTAAATATAGTAATGTAAACTTTAGAAATAAGTATAAATAAAAAGAGCGAAGACATTAGTACAAATTTAAAATGTTATTTTATTGTAAAATAAATATTTTTTTGGTTTTATAAAATTGGTACTGAATTGTAAGTTAAAGTCAATATATTAATTGGTAATTTAATATTTCGATATTGAAATAACACAATCTGAAAACAGAAAAAAAATAAAGTAAATTATTTATTTATTTGTAAATAAAATGCGACGTTCTTTCATATTTTAAAATTCTATCCCATCAAAGGTAAAACATTTTTGATTTAATATGAAGCCCGATATTTTTTTTTCAAAACATAAATATCACTATTCCTTATATATACATCGGTATACATCCCTAATCTAAATGATTGGAAACTATTTAATTGTGACATTTAATAGGATCTTCTGGCATTGTGTAAGAAATAAAATACATAATATTTATTAACCAGAATAATCTAAAAAGTATATCTTATATTTTCTTTAAGATCCCACTGTTCTGGTTTCATGTCACTGAGCCTGTTTCATTGTCATTTCCTGCTGTTTTCATGCCACTTTCATGGACAACTCAGACAGACTGGCACAATGTGAGAGTAGTAGGAGTGCCAAGCTCGAAAGGCAACGAAACTGGGCTGTCCCCAGCTACATATATCTGAATAGGGACTCCAGGCAGATCTAGCACGCAACCGCAAAGGACACAGTTCCACTTCAATTTCGAGAGCATTATTAAATTGAAGATATATCTCTGTGGCGTATCCCTCGCTTTGTGTATATATAATTTTCGTTCGTTTCCATTGCCACGGTGGGCATAATTGAATTTCTTTTTTAGCCTAGACTCTTGTTGGCAATCCGCCCACCAAATCTGGTTGCGCCTACCAAAGACAATAAATCAACGCCAATTATAGCTTTTTCTTGGCTTTCTGCGGTTCTCCGCCAAGGCAAGCGATGACGACACATAACGTAAAGGTTTCAACACTTTTCAATCCGAAAAGCAGGCCACAGAGCCTGTGAATGGGAAAATAATGAACACGCCACCGAATCTCGTGAGGAATCCTGCGGCGGATATCCGATCAGAGCTGCCAAATGGAAATGCATTTGCATTCTGATTAGCCGAGATATCGTTGTGTGCAATGTTGACAGGAGCCTTGTGGGGATTCGAGATAATGGACGGATGTTTGTCCTCCAGTGGATAGGCTCGCAGACATTAATACACAGGACATAGACACGCACACACACCGCTGATGGCGTGCAATTCGATATGTAAGCATTATAATTGCTATAACATTAGATTGCTTTTAGTTATGACACAAAATGTTTTGAAACAAACATTAATGATAAATCGGGAATTAAATGTTTGATGGGAGGCAGTGACATTTTAATGCATAGACTAAATGGGGAATAAATTAGAAATTTGATTGAGGTTTAAAAGCTACAAGCAAAATGTGGCAGCAATTTATATTCATACAGGGACTCGAATTGTGTAATTTTATTACAGTCCTGAGATTTATGTTATATTAAATGTTTTTAATATATTTTAAGCATAAAGTTGTATAAATTAGTATGATAAACACTCAGAAACCTTAATAGTTTTATTTGTAATATTTAAATGGAATTTCAATTTAACTTTCTCCTATTAATTTCTGATTTATTCTTAGTAGAATTCAATTGTGTAAGCCCAGACATTCTTAAAATAAAATTTCCTAATAGATTAAATTTGAGAATTGAAACATTTGAAGCCATTTTCTATTCCCTGGACCCATCCAGCCACATGTATGATGCATTATCTTTGCAAAACTGACAGCGTGACGCATAATTAAAGTTGGTAATTGTGCCAAAAGATATTCTACCAATTTGCCAAGAGATGTGCGATATGAGACGAGGTTGGCACACAGCCAATATAGATACAAATGGCCTATCAGCGAGTTATGAGATAGTCAAAGGAAGTCATTATTTGATATAAATGCAGTTATGCAGTGAAGGGCCCTCGGTCTTAATGAGCCTCGGGAGCTGCATAAAATTAGCTGTAACTTTGACATCACTCTCGCTTTGAGCCCAAGTAGCAGCGAGAGCTTGGGGAAATCAAGCTAAAAGCTAAAAGTGTTGATGAAAATCCTCCCTTTTTTTGCTGTTAGTTTTCGGTTGTTAATGGATAAGCGTGCCATATTTTAGGAGGGGGATTTTGCAGCTGACAACCACCTCGCTTGCCATCCAGAAGAGCTCCCAAAGATAAGACCGACAAAATGCTCGGGGCAACAATAACAAACGACTCCCCAGAGCCACGAGCCGGAACCACGAGGAGCATATGGTTTTGGCTCTCAGTTTGCAATAATTTTTTAGTTAAACACAAGAGGGAAAAGCAATTTTAGCAAAGCATTTTCAGCTATCTTAAATCAACAAAGGAGCGTGAGTCCTGGAACCCGAGCCATTATTAGTCGCTACTGATGCTCTAATCGCACTTCCGACACGCGACACGTAATTGCTGGCACCTGGATATCGTTAGGAGGTACAAAGAGATCCTTAAATTGATGGGAATGTCTGTGTTCTTGCGATTTTCCCCGGGCAAGAAGTGCTGGAATTGGTGGACTAAATACTCAGAAAATTGCTTCAATAGTTACTCTAGGCTCCCTATTATTTTTCTAGAATTATGATAGGCTCGAAAATGTATACATAAATAATTGTGGGGTCAATTATTAAGTCTTATTGCAACTTCAAGTGTCCTCACAAACATAGAAGAGTAATTTCGGCCACTCAAAACCTTCCAAATGATAGACTTAACTTTGCCAAGAGTTGTATACATTTCAAGTACATTTCATTTGCAGATTCAGTCGACCATTAGAGGGCAATCCTCTTAGGATAGACTCACATGTGGGACACGGAAGGACTCCGGTGGAATGATAGCGGAAGCTTGTTACTGACAATCTACGGCACAATCAGGCAAGAAGGCAGTCCAAGGCATTATTTGGTATTCATTAATTTGGCAGCAGTTAGGAGTCACTAAAATTGCAATATTGCAAGGAAAATGCAAAGACTTCTATGCTCCGCAGTATGCAAAAAGCCAGGGGAGAAATGAAAAAGTTTTTACTGCGTTTCCGGGAAAACTTTTCAGTAACTCCCTCGTCCAGAAAATGCAGTTAGTTTTGGCAATGGCCAAACAAGAAACCGACTTCATTGTTGGCCATCGGCAACAAAAAGCGTTGCAAGGAAACTGCCAAAATAGTTGCAACTACTTCAAATGGGTGGGGTTCTGGGCGAGAATAATTGTGCGAGGAGTCGAGGCATTACCAGGACCCTCTCGAGTTTAGTTCCAAAAATTTCGTATTCAACTGTGCGAAATGCTCAACAATAAAACGCCATTGAACGCCGACCCGCTGGCGGCGACTCCTCCAGACCCCGCGGATAGAAAATTTATATAGACCCTACTATATATACATATCTTATATATATGGCCACCCGCTAGTCTTGATGGCCCCCGGAACTTCCGGTTCGCCGATATGCGCCAACTTTCAGACAATCATTCCGGCTGGTTGGCTGGATGGCTGGCGGTGCCCTTTCTCGGCCCAAAGCTTAGCTAGTTTTTCGGCCAAGCCATAAATATCTTTAGATATAGCCAGTGGTATGTAGGGAACTTATCCCTCTGCGTGGGTGTATGAGCCGCAGAACTTGACGGGACAACAATTTTTTTGCTTGGATTGATTTAATTTATGAGCTGACTTAATTTATTTCCGACTAGCAAAACGAAGATAAAACTGAAGCAAGCCGGCCAAATCTAAGCAAGTTAAATTGGCTTAGAGCATATATGTAATTGCTTGCCAGTGGCATAATTTGTCGACTTGTCGGATTTTATTTCGATTAAATTGGTTTCTAAATTTAGTGGTTTGACCTTTGAAAAATATAGTTTGTAGGGTATTTTGGTTTAATTTGGAATAAGAATTTATTGTAGTTTAATACAAATATTTAAATTATTACTTATTTCTACTGAACTATTTATTCCTAAAAAATTATTTCAACAAAGTTGGGGTAATCAAAAATATAAAATGTTTTTTAAATGTATTATAAAGGGTGTCCAGTTCAATAAAGTGTGGTAGATATTAAATAACAATGTATTACTGTTTAGCTTAGATAATATCACACTCAGAAAAAACGATTTATATAATATAAAAGATCTTCCAAAAGAATGAAGTGAGCCCTTATCGTAGTGTGTCCATTTTTCCCCAAACTCTTTCTAATTTCATAGATATGTATACATTTATGTTAATCTTACGCCCTACGAACTACAAGTTTTCCGTGCGCACTTAAAAACCAATTACATATTTGTGTATTTGCTTTTCTCAAACTTAAGTCGCTTCTGCGAAAAATTAACTACAAAACAAAACTTTTTGTTTTTGGCTTAACATTGTTTTTTGCTTGGCTTACTTTTATGTTCACAATGAACATGAACATCTACAAGAACAATAAACAGACCAAATAATACCAAAATTTGAGCAAAAATAAAAGCAGAGTCGAGCGAGGAAACAATACCAACAACAGAGGCAATGGCAATGGCAATAAAAAGAAACATTCAACTCTCGCAACTCATACAACTTGTCAGAGAGAGCAACGGCGCGGGCGAAAGGACCAAATTGGGAGGAAAAAATTCCATTCCGGAAAGTATGCAATATTTTTTTGGGGAATCGCCTCCTGCCGCTGGTGCTGCTGCTGCTGTTGGTCCTTCAACTTTCGGAGCTCGTTGCCGCTGCTGACTTGGCAGGCCCGACACAGTAATTAATGCTTGTAAGTGCTCTGTGTGGGTGGCTGAAAGTAGATTGCCACATTTTCAACATGGTCTTTACAGTTGGAACTGGCTAAGGTCTGGAGTATATGACACTATCCATGTTTTGTATCTGGAAAAGGGAAAATTGATCAGGAAGGATCTCTTGCCTTCTCAGAGCATAAAAAGCCATTGAAGTGGGAGTCAGGGAATATCAGTTCTAGGCATAAAGCTTGCAAAGTTCATCTAAAATTAGTAATTAAATATTTTTAAATTAAAGAGTCTTAATCCTGTTCAAATCAGTAAGTAAAAATAACAAATTTTAAATTTTTTCTTACCAAAATGAATTAAGTTTAAAAGATCTTTAGAGCATATTAAAAGAAACTGATAAGACTACAAGCTACCGGGTACGCTATAGTCGTATCACAGAACCTGTTTTCCTTTTTTTTCTATTTCTCATCTGAGAGCTGGACTCGGCTTGTTAATTGCATGTTGCCAACATACGTTTTCTTGTAACTGTGGATTTCTCTTCATCTCACTCGGCGGGGCAATTAAAAAATGTTACCAAAATTCTCGTCCTCAACAGCCAACTTTTCTGAAATGGTAGGTACTTTCATTCCATTTCATTCTCTCCTCTTTTCTTTGGATATTTGTAACACATGGCGTATGCGTGTTACGGATGGAGGCGCCAACTTTCGGACAAACTTTGCTCTTATCAGCTGGCTATAAAAATATAAAAGAAAAACCTCCGCAACATATACTCTATGTATGTATAAATGGGATGAATGTGTGCAAGTTTTATAGACACATCTGGCGGCGGTTGGCTATATAAATTTCAAGTTTGTTGTTGTTTGAAAGTTAAACGTTTCGTTTTTTCCTAGCTGTTGCATATGTATATGTATGTAATCGCATGTTTTATGGCTTTAACCATGGGAAAAGGAATAATCTTGTTGTTCTTTTTCCTCTACGATATGTTGACCATTAATGGTCGCCAAATGCTGGCAAATTGATGTTCATGCTGGGATTGTGGTTACTGCCATGACATAGGGGGAAAAAATGTTTATAGATACATCTTTAAATCCATTTAAATGGCTTAACCATTTCGTATGAACAGCGAGAATTCCGATGTATAAAAAGCTGACTCCAAGGAAGTCATCATTTGCTTTAGTTATTTGAAACTATTGGTCACCTGTCCAGAAAGTAGGTGTGAGAGTCAGCGATCGTTTGACCAGCCTTAATTATTCAACCGAGGACAAAGCGTTCGGCGATAGTCACGCCCGCTGCTCATTACTCACTTAGGCCAGGACAATATCCATTCGATGGGGCCTGTAATTACCGGTGTCATTTGATAGCCCACCACGCACCTAACACCTTAAGTGATTAGGCAATTTTTATAGCCGAAAAACCGTTGAATCATTTTGCACCTCAGCGCAGCTGCGGTTGGCATTTCGTATTAGTTCGCGTGTCATGAACTTTGCGTTAAAGTATGTTCATTTCTTTCCAACCAAGGTTGAGGGAAGCTCTGACCTTATTCTGTTAAATAATGGTAAGGATATAAATTTCAGGGAACAAAAAGGGAAGGGTAGGGAAGTTGACTTGTATTCACTACTATTAAGCAGGACATTATGTAATTTGCTCATAGGTCTTACATTCGACGCTACCCTTATATTCTTTCGGCAGTCCTTTCAAAATAATTTAAAAATATTTGTAGTGGCTTTTCCTTTAGGAACTTGCGTACAAACTAATTGTATACCATTTTATTTTTTATTATTTGTTTGTACCTCTAAAATCTTTGCTAATAAAATCTTGCAAAGAGTTTATTTGTGTAGCTTAATCCCTATATCATAAAGCCAATGCAAAGTCTTTTATTAAATAAACAAAAGCCATGCATTTTTCGCGCCATCAGCTTTTAGTAATAATAATTGCCACACTTAACTCTCACACGTCCAAGAGCTTTGCGATTCTGCGGATTTTATTTATAAAATTTCTATTTGCAGTTTCGTGTTGCATATAACGCGGCGCTCGCCTTCCCTTTTAGTCATTCGCCCACTTGCAAAAAACAACAGCAGCCACTTTTGTGTAGGCTCTTTGGCGTATATAAGTGTGTGTGTGTGGGAGGCGGGGGTGTGTGTTTATGTGTGAATGAAACTAGAGCGCACCTTGATGCTATTTTTAAACGCCACACAAAACAACAGGCACAAAACAGCAATTGTCGCTTAGTTGCGCGCTAAGTGCTTTCCATCCAGCATCCCCTCAGTCAAGTTCATTTCATTGTGCAGCAGGCTCAGACCTTGTTGCCAGCCAGCACTTAAAATAGTTGGGCAAATAGCGTCGAGGATTATATAAATAGATAATACAGAGAATTTACTTTGGTCAAATAAATGATGTCCTGCAGAGAAAAAGTTAAGTCCTGTGTAGTTTTAAGATGGGATATTAGTTTGTAATTGATCGTATTTATGGGAGTTATTATTTATAAATATAGCTATAAACATATACTATACAGATTTCATAGTTTTTATAGTCTAAATAAAATGGATTTAATTATTGTTGAAGTGAGAAATGTTAAAAAAAATACTACAAAAAATACTACTGCCAATTATACTCAAATATCTAAAACATGTTTAGCTAACTAGTTCAATATATAAATATATACATTTAGATCTCTACAACATTGTTATCCTTAACCTTTCTGAAGGACTCTCGTAAATGTTAATGCCATCTCCCATTTTTTTCCACTCGCAACCGATTTAACTTAAATCGATCAACTCCCAACAACTATTCAAGCATAAGTTGACTTTTATAATCGGCTTGTGCATCTAAATGGAATTGGCATTTGGTTTATGGTTTATGGCCCGACTGCACGATATTCCTGTTGGTGCTTATCAATTGTTGCACACAAAGACTTGACATTGTTTATTTTTTGTGTTAAATTCTTCACAGGGATTATGTCGTATGGAAATTTGAGTTTTTTAATTGCATTATTAACGTCCAACGAGAATTTATTATTTTAAATATAGATAAAGGTGAGTCGTTTGTTAGTAATTGGTTAAAAGTCTGCCAATTGTTGGCTCTAAAATTTTTTAAATAAATGTATCAAGGCAGGATTTTTGGCATTTCTTTTTTAAAGAGTTTTTTTTAATATTATTTAATGCCTCTAAATAAATAAAAAAATAAATAAGTTGATGGTTACCAAAAATTCGGAATTAAATTTTACTAAAAAATATACAACAATTCGTAATGAAGAAACAAGAACTTTTTCCTTCTTCATCTCCTGATGATCCCTGTATTTATTTTCAGTGTTAAAAATCCTATTTTCTGTCTTGATATTAAATATAACTTTTAATTCAATTAATTTTAGTTATATTCTGGCACCTAGCCGCAAACATAAAATTTCAAATGGGAATGCGTGCATAATTTCCATAATAATTTCGCGAATAATAAACAGATTGTCGAGACTGCTGCGGCTTTCTTTTCGCCATTTTCCAGGTAAACTTGTGTGTGTGTGCGTTGGCGTCAGCTCGTGTGTGCGTGCAAAAATGAGTTCATGTGTGTGTGTGCGGCTTTGGCGCCTAGTCAAATAAATCGCATGCGATTAAAATTTTATACAAATTGCTTCAGAAGCGTGCGTTTGGCTTTCCACCTTTCTATGCTCTAGTCTTGAGCTTTGTTGTTTTTCCTTTTGTTTTTCTTTTTTTATGGGGCATGGCGTCAGTTAAATGAGTTGTTGTTTATAGTTCTCGAGGATGTGTGTGTTTGTGTGTCTGAATGCGAAAAATTTGCATTTGTAACGTTACGTTTTTGTTTACTTTGTAGGTTAGTTTGTTTGCCGTATATATACACACACGCATACACACAGCCATATATTTACCTTCGATGCCTTTTGACGGTGACGGCAGCGGCAGCGACGGCAGAGATGAGCGGCAGGAGCGGCAGCAGGAGGAGCGGGAGCGGAGCAGAGGGAAAAGGACTGGGTGACGGGTGGTATTAACCTCAAAGCATGCCAGCGCAAACACAGCTCCTCGTGGAACACTTGACTCAGGGCTACTTTTCGTCCTCTTGGCGATATTATTATTTGCCCTTCTTCCTCTTGCGTGTTTCGTTTTAATTTGTTAATGATTTCTGGGGGTCTTATTCATTTATACTTGCAGTAGTCCTGGCACTTTCTCTCTCTCACTCACTGGCTTTATGTTTCATTTTCTTATATTTTCGGCTGGCAGGCGAAATTCCTTTTTGGTTAGCGATTGTTGTTGGTGCTGTGGAAAATGCCAAGCAGCCTGCGAAAAAGCGAAGAAAAACTGTATCTTTTAGATCCGGGCATATCCTTTATCTCGGACACAGCGGCAGCGCTGCGACAGCGACGGCGACGCTGGCTGCGACAGCAGCTGTAGCTGGAAAATTTCCTCCAACTTGTTTGGCTGCCTTTTCGGCTAACACAAATTTTTTTTTGGCCAACAACTTTTGTGACAATTTTTATTCGCAAATTTTGCTTTTTTTGCGTGGCAATTTTCGTGAGCAGTCAGAGCAGCAACAATCGCTACCATTAAGAATCAGGCACAAAAAAACTCGGGGAGCTGCCAAAACCGCGGTGCGTTTTCCCCCAACAATTTTCACACATTCACACACAATACAATAATGCCAGAAACCGTTCGACGCGCGCACGCCAGTGTCCTATACACAACTGATTACAGGACTGCGAAAATGGTAGTGGAAAATGTTTGCCAGCAGCAGCAGCGCGGCTTCGGGTTTCCTTCCTTTCGGCTGGCTCCTGCTTCGGCTTTGTCGGAAAATATCCCGCTATCGCTATGGCTTCTGTTACCGAAATTCGACTAAGCACAGCTTTGGCCAAAGAAGTCTTCGCAGGCTCCGCCGCCGCCGAATGCTTTCACCTCACGCATCCGGACGGAGAGAGTGTATCGGAGTGTTGCCGGAGAGCGAACGGAAAGCAAGAGAACCAGCGGAGGACGACGGCAGCAGCTGGAGACGCGAGTGGGTGCGCACACACGCTGGGGTGTGCGGGTGGGCACGCTCCTCCATGGTTACAGTGGGAAAGCTAATCGGATGAATCCCATATTCAGTAAGGGAGTACATGTCGTATGAGTAATATTTGTTACTTTTGATTGTGGTCAAAACCGTCTATAGAAGTGCGTTATATTGTAAATGCTTAAAAATTAAATTTTTTAAAACAATCTGTTGTAGAAAAATAATGACTTCCGTTGTTACAGTGTGTGTTCTTTCCTATACACATATTTTTCCCATGAAAGGTTAAAACTGGTGTTATTTATGAGCTTTTGACAAATGCATTAAGAAATGGCAAACCTTAAATTTAAATAAATAGTTTTTTAATCAAAAATTTAATTTAAATGCAGTCTCCTGAATTCTTTGAGTCTCACTGTGCCGTTATCGCCCATTCATCTTGCTCAACCCGCACAATTGGCTGTCAAAAATATTGCCACACATTGCGCTCTCTCCCATCGCCTTCGTGGTCCTCGTTGTCGTTGTCCTTTAACACACAGAGTCAAGCAGTCTGGCAGCCGTAACATTTTTGGTTCCCAAATGACTCTGCTGTTACGCCGCTGTTATCCTGCAGGCTGAGAGTCAGGTCCTGTGAGCAATGACACCCATGAGTTTAGGATGAACACGAGGGCCCGCCGCCACTCGCCACCCGATCCCATACCTCCCGGAAACTGACGCCTTCGTTGCTGCTGTTTCGCATATGCTCGTGTGTTGGACATTTGCAGTGTTTTTCACCAACGAACGGACGTGGAAGGTTTTACAGCCCAAATGACAAGTGCTTAGTGTTTTGCATGGGCATGGTGTGTGAGTGCACTGAAAAAACTAATGCCAAAATAATACAAATTCGATAATTTGGAGTTTCGGGTATACAGAAAGTAATCTTCTAAATATTTCTTCCCTAAAACATTACTATTTTTATAATTGGTTACCTTAAATATTACTATTGTTTTATTTTTTTATTACAAAATATTCGGAGGAATGTTAAAATTATTTGGTACTATATTTTATTGTAGAATAATTAAATAAATTAAATATAAAAAATTTGCAAAAAGTAAGCCAATACCACCATAAAATTCCGAATTATAAATTCAGCGATAAACTTTTGATCAGTCACAATAAATAGTACGGATGAGGTTTGTAGCGCCTGATGCAGTCAGATTGAGATACTTCGCTGGCGCCACCTAGGAGACGATA
>JAEIHY010011711.1:0-10393 GCA_018904565.1 Drosophila tsacasi
TACATACATTTGCACAAAATTAATATACCTTTGTACCTACGGTACATGGTATAAAAAAGCCAAGCAAAGAGTTGCCAAGGCACCGAAGCCTGAAATTCTCTAGACTTTGAGATCTATGGATTAATAGTAAACTCTTAATGGCTTATATCAAGGTTTGTATAGGAAATTTAATTAATTCGTTAAGAAAATTAATAAAAATTAAGAAGTTAAGCCTCTTTTTGCCTTATCTACCAATTTCCCACCTTTTTTCAAAAGTTTTCCAAAGCCAAACCAATCTGCTAATATTTATTATACCCTAATGCAATGGCCATAAAGACAAAATGGGAAATTTAAAGCTCAAACAGCGCGTAAAGCTGTACAGTTTTGGAGGCTCTGGAACGGCCCACTTAAGGCGCAGCCCACGTGATCCAATACAGATCACAGATCATTATGTGTGTGAGAGTATTTGCTTTTATTTCGTTCGCAATTAAAATTTCTTTTATATTATTTGAGCATGCTTTCAGAAAATAGAAAACAGAGCTCCAAAGCTGTAATTAATTATCAGTAAAATCATAATCACAAGTAAGCTGATAACAAATCACATTCCTCCCCTTTGTTTGCAATAAAATGTTTAGCAAAAGGCAAAAATATAACTACAAGTGACACGAATCTATAAACAACATGAAGCTCTCTGTGTGGGGAATATTTCAAGCTGGATGCATCATTTTGTTACTTTTCTCTTCGACGAAGGTGAGTTCAGTTAGCATAAATAGCAAAACTATTCAGATTAATTGCATAAATTAACCCTGAGACAGTCGCTGAATGTGTTACAACAATTTGAGGCTATTTACGAGCATTCAGAGGGTTTACTAAACAGGTAGAATCTAGTTTTCACAATTAAATTTATATATTAATATCCTATATTTACAGTTTAAAGCATGAACTCAAATTATTAGAAGCTGCCGAGACCTACCCCACATCCTGCCTGAGTTCTGAGACCAAAGAGAATGGCTTGTACACCGTGAAAGTGCCAGAACTGCCTCCCTTTTCCTTTTACTGTGAGAACCAAATAGCTGGCCCCGGCTGGCTTGTGATCCAGCGCAGGTTGAGTGGCAATCTCAGTTTCTTTAGGAACTGGGAGGAGTACAAGAATGGTTTCGGGGATCTCGGGGGTGAGTATTTCCTGGGTCTCGAGAAAATACGCGCCTTAACGGCTCTAGAGCCGCATGAACTGTACGTTCATTTGGAAGATTTCGATGGTGAGAAGAGGCATGCCAGGTTCGATGAGTTTGCCATAGGCAGCGAGGAGGATGATTATGCCATGAATGCGTTGGGCAAGTACACGGGAACTGCAGGGGATTCCCTTCGATCCCACCGCAAAATGAAGTTCTCTACGTATGATAGGGACAATGATCGTGAGTTTAATAGAAACTGTGCCTTTTACTACCTCGGAGGTTGGTGGTACAATGCCTGCTTGGATAGGTGAGTGTAGAGGCTAATTTATTATTATTTATTTTATTCTTTATTATTCCCAGCAACCTCAATGGCCAGTATATGCCCGGTGGCAAGTACGAGGAGGCGCTGTTCGCCCGCGGCATGTGCTGGCGTTCTTGGCGTGGCCACAACTACGGCTACAAGATCACCCAGATGATGATACGACCCAAGTGCCGAAACCTACCCTCGTGATTCATCCAGAGAACATTATTCATTTTCCTTGTGGCCTCAAAGATCAACGTGCAAACAAATTGTTATGAGCTTGATTAACATGCAAAAAGTGTTGTCATTGAATCATCGTCACACTCCTTACTGAGAGAATGGCAATAAAAATGTATATATTATACAGTTGCTCATTGAAATAGTTTAGTTCTCTCGACTTCCTGCTGGATTATCTATCAAGGCCGACTTGACCTACGCTTTTCAATGCAATTTTGATAAGGAAATGGGTTTATATAGAAATGGGGATCTCTAGAATATAAACCTGAGCTAGAAAGTTAAGAGCAAGCTAAGGTAGCAGATCATGAAGCTGTATATACTAATTGTTATTGTTTTATCAAGTGTTTTCTCCCATGTTCAATCCCATAATTTGCAAATGGTTTACGATAAAGCTGATGGTTTGATTACCAGGTTTGCATTTAGTATAATTAAATGTCTTATTTAGCTATTAAAAGTGATAATTAGTTTAAGAACGCAGCTGGATGAGCTAAAACAGAGATACTTAGAGGCGATAGCGTCACCGAAAAAAGCAGATGATCAGGAGGGTAAGTTTGTTTGCGATTTACTTGAATACAAAGTGAATGAGAGATTCATTCGTTTCCTTAGTACTTTATCCCTCTTCCTGCCTGGCCGCTGGCATCAACACCAATGGCGTTCACACCATAGAAGTGCCTGGCCTGAAGCCCTTTCCCGTTTACTGTGACACTCGGCTGGCTGGCTCGGGTTGGACTGTCATCCAGCGACGTCTGGACGGCAGTGAGAACTTCTATCGCAGCTGGGAGGAGTACAGCCAGGGATTTGGCAATCTGAGTGGTGAATTCTTTCTGGGACTGGAGAAACTACACTTTCTTACAACCGCAGAGCCTTACGAGTTGTATGTTCACATTGAAGACTTCTATGACGATTCACGCGATGCTCGTTACAATCATTTTGTGATTGGCAATGCTTCGGCTTCTTATACCCTGGAAACTCTGGGAAAATACTCCGGAGATGCCGGGGATTCTTTGGTTTATCACAAGGGAATGCCCTTTTCCACATTCGATCATGATGAGTTGGGTCATGGTTGTGCCAGAAGATATGTGGGCGGCTGGTGGTATGATCAGTGTCAAAGGAGGTAACACTTGCACTTATAACTTGTATTATTTTTATTTTCTATCCGATTTCCTTTTCTTTAAGCAACCTTAATGGTCAGTATTTGGATGGGGGAAGGTTCGAGGCCAAGCTATCGGGCAGAGGCATCACCTGGATGAGCTGGCGTGGCTATGATTATGGCTACAAGTTCACACAAATGATGATCAGGCCCAAGTGTTCCAACAATCTACAAAGGCAGCGTCAATCTAATTGAAATTCCACACCGAAAAACATTGGCAAAGGTGTATAAAAATAACGAAGGGAAATCGTTTTATTTCTTGATAAACACACTATCAACCTTTTGTTGTTTTATTTACTTTTTGATAATGCAAAATTCCCACTGATTTTGTTGGTTTTTAACGAATTTGTTGCTATTGCTTTGCACATAAACAAAACTTGCTTTTCTGCGTAGTGTATTTTATTGTTTTTATTTTCAATTTGTATTTATATATATTTTATCTCTCGGAGCGTTGCGCTCAGTTCGCGAGTCGAAAACCAACTGGAGGAGCTCCCAAACGTTGCGCATGCGATGGGTAAAAAAAATACAGGGAGAGACTGAGACTGTGTGAGACTTGGAGACTCTGAGAAAGAGAAAGAGAGCTAGCAGTGAACACATTGATAAAAATAATATTAAGAGCCTGTGACGTCACTTTAGATATTGGGGGACACAAAGACCAGCAGCAGCAGCAGCAGCCCAGACAAAGAGAAGCCCCAATATCGCAGACAACGAGCACTTGTCATCAGGCTTCGACTGGAGATACTAATGATGATGATGATGATGATGAGAAGAATCTGCAGATGTGCTAAGCCACAGTCACAGAGATCCGCTGAAGAAACGCTTAACCGTAAGCCATGGGCCACAAAACGTGCGAAATACCCGACGGTCTCTGGGTCTTCTCTGTTGTCTTGAGTCATTAAAGTGGCACAGTGGGCCAGGTCTGAGGCAAAACCGGGCACAGCTCCTTAATTGCCGTCCACTTGGTTGGAATCCCCCCTTCGGCTCTGGTCACTACAACTATCGGATGAATCATACTATTCATACTTGATTCACGACGCTTAATTGAACAGTGGGAAGAGTATTATCTCATTTTGTAGTAAATAGAATGAGATTTAGTATGAAGACATTAACACTGCTTCTTTCTTAAATAGAAAGAACACATAGTGTTCAAGCAGAGAAACAGATTAATTATTAATATCAATTATAAGGTTTAAATAAATAATTTTTAAATCTACCAAAAGGTTAATATTGCTTAAAGAGAACCCTCTATTAGGACTTCAATTTCCTTGGAAGACTGAATAAACTTCCTGTACACTTAATCTCAATTTTCCGCAATATATTTGATTTAAACTTCAGCTGTTATTTTTTTGAAATCACTCAAAACTCAAATTAAATATTAGCTTCGGGCAATGACTCATGGCCTGGCCAGTTCGTTGGAAATTATAAGCATAAGACCCCGAGTATTTAAAAAGTTTCTATATCTTATCGCCAAGCAGTTTGGCCAGACACAGTGAAAATAAAAGTATTTAGTCAATAACGCAGGGGAATGAGGAAAACATGTTTGAAGGCAAATTCGATTTGAGTTGATAGAACACTGCGTTTCGGGAGTATAAAGCAAGGCATTTATATGGAAATAAATCGAAAAAAGCCAAACTAGTTAGAAAAACTCTTTTACTTTAAGAAAACATTACCAGAACTCCCCGAGACTCTCAGACACAATCAGCATTTAGGGATTAAAATGAATCAAGTTCAGCATAAAAACCCATTAGTCAGTTCTCGCAGAACATCCCAGCACATGGTTATTTTTTGTGACTGTAGGAATCGCCACCTCCTTATTTTTAAAAACAATTGATATGAAGAAAGAAGGTTCAATGACAGCGAAATCGATTAATTGAAAAACTGTGGCGGTTCTCAGCGATATGGCGATATGAGTCACTCCCTTTTGGGAGCGATTTTATATACTGGCGATCCTGTTTTTTTGTAGTTCCTGCTCTTATCCTCAGGTTACCAGTTGGCACTCACATTCAATTAACTTTTTTGTTAGCGAGGTGTGCCGTCGCCACTTTCGCTCCTCCTGCTCCAGAGAGCGCCTTTGGATTGCCCCAATAAACTGTCATCAAGTTAATTGCCCCAAATGCACCTACACCTACATATATATGTGTATATATAAACAAGGGCGTGTTGTGCCAAGGGATGGAGCAGCGACATCGAATCAAATTGAATCAAAGCCTCCTTCTGTTTCTCCTCCTCTCCTGACCATTACCATTCGTTCTGATTCCGATTCCCGACACGCAAGCGACAAAATTGTAAATTGCTCGACTGTCAAAATTCATTTCCATCGGCTATCGGCCATCGGCCATTATGTAGTCAAATATTGGGTGTTAAATGCGTAAGACAATACCCAAACCACCAGTTATGTCGCAACTTTGGTATCGTTTCGGTCGCTTTTCTGGCTGAAACAGTTTGGTTGTTCGTTCTCCTAATGACGGTAATTTGCTGAGGTTTTTCTCAGCCCTATTTGTGTTTTCTTTGACTTGCTTTTCTTTCGTTTAGCTCGGGCTTTTTGTTTACTTGACAATTTCCGCACAAAAGTTTTCTCAGGCTGGGTGGGGGTTTCTGGAGTTGGTAGTTCTAAGGTGGAACTTCCCTAGCGTTGGATTCATTTATTAATAATTTGTTAATTGTTGAAGAATATTCAGTATGCTTTGTAATATTTTCTTACTAAGTTTAGAGATTTAGATATGTATTTTGTACGATTTTTAATGGGTAAGACCTCTCTTTTACTTCTTAATAGATCTTAAAAGTATTTTAGAAGCCACATGCATGCTTATTTTAACAGTTTAAAACCGAAAACTTCTCAAATGACAACCGCAATGTGTGCCACTCATTAGATAAAAGTGTTTGCTCTGAATCCGTATCCGGCTGAGATCAAAATGCACGCTAGATAGTGATTCATTCGGATTCTAAATGATTCCAGCGAAAAAATTAGCTTATATACACAAAATCGTTGAAGCAAAACTGTGTCCAGACTTTCGCTTTCAATTTCTTTAATTTATTTTTGTCGTTTTGCCGCGGCCAAGTTCCAATTACACAAAGCCAAAACCATTGGACTAACAATTAACATTTACATTTCAATTGCGAGTCGCTCGTCGTGCAGCTGCTCTTGATGATTTCGCAGGGGAAAGGGGCATAAAAACGCATCATTGAAATTCCAAAAGCCACACGATGTACGGATATATAATATATATAATATGTGACCGCCGTGCAAATAGCTTCGGAGTAACAAAAATCAAAAGACAACACGCTCCGCAACCATGTCTTATGCCAATGTTTTTATACAGCGCATCCATGCCCGATTTTTTGTTTATAATTTTGTTTTGTTTGTGAATGACCGTATATACTATATATACAGGCATTCATTCACTCTCTCTGACGTAAAACCAATTTTGTGGTGGATTTTTAAGGGGGCATTGGATTGATATCTAAGAGATACACACACATAATTGAGATCTACCCCTGTTCAAGTATCCAAAACTTTTAGATTTGATTTTAGAATAATTTTAGAAATCTCAGATGTAAGTATCTTAGGTGAATAATAGTATTTATGATTCCATAGGTGACTCATAATTGGCTGAGCTTTGTAACCTTTCATTCAGTCGTAGAAGAAAACTGGTTTTTTAAATGTGTTACTCACAAAACAAACAAATAAATGTAAAATAAAAGGAATAAGAATGCGAACTTTAAAGAGTTAGAAAATATATATTTGGAGGTTCCTATAACATATTCTTAAACAAATAAATGACAAATATATATTCTAACTTAGTTCTTTGACTACAATTTATTGTTCTATATTATTCCCATATCCCATATATCTACTCAACACTATTTTACTTTCTGATCTAAGCGTTTCCCGCCATGCATCATTTTGCATTTGCATTTTGTAATTCGAAGCTTCTTTTTCTCATCAGCTACTAAGGAGTGTGTGTTTGTGTGTGATGTAAGGGGCATCATGCGAGTGGTGTTCGCTTACTGCCAGAAACACGACACAACACACAACACCAGATAAATATTGCATTGTTGCACTTGCTGTTGTTGCTCGGGAGGTTTATTAAAATGCGGTTTTTCAGCGCCGCCGCACAATGCTTAAATAACTAATGCAAACACATCATGAAAGCCGGAGATGAGAGACAACAACAACAACAACAATAACAACGACGACAACATTGGCAACGATAAACTCAATGACAACAACGGTGTTGGGTTCGCAATAAGGCAACAAGGTACACTGAAGGAAATTGAAGGGTATATTTCTATCTCATAAGAAGTATGAAATATTAATTGGAAATATGATATGTAGATTAAGGATTTATATTTTAGCACTAAGTAAAATAATTCTTATTCAATATTGATGTAAAATTTTAATATTTGAAGAGTTTCTTTTATCTGATTTCTCATTTCCATGTAGTTTACGATTGATATAAATTGTGAAAATTATTTATCAAGCATAAACTATTTTATTATATTATATTATAGTTTAAACTTTTTTTTTAATCATTTTTCTTGTATAATACTTTTCCCTCAGTGCAACAGCTAAACAGTGATGCAAACAAAGTCTCCAACACTCCATGAGTCATCATCCATCCAGAGAGGCAGCGAAAGCCCTCGGCATGGGGCTCGTCGTGTAACTGGAACTGCAATCGCTTTATGATTCAGTTCCAGGTTGCACGAGGAAGTGCAGCATAAATCAGATTGCCAAACATAAAGAGACTGCGAGGCGTACACTACGTGCCATGCCAATCAAGACCCGTGTGATGCAGTACTCGAAAAATGCATGACAACAAATTCAACTGACAAATGGCCGCACACAAGGCCGACAAGTGCTCAAACCTCCTCCGCCAGCCTGCAATGCCTTCCCCCGAACTCTGCGTGTGTCATTGCAGCAGCACTCGATATTTCTGTATGCACTTTTAGTGCCCCTCCCGTCCCGTGCACCGTTCGAGCAGCCGAGTGCCCAGTGCCATGTGCTAGTGGGGGCGCGCTCGACAATGGAGGACTGGCGGCAGACTCCAGCGGGTGTCCTGGCCTACCCCACGCCAATGACATTGAACCCGCAAAGTCTGAGGGTGCCCTTTTGTGGCGTTTCCTGCAGCAGCATGGCATGCATAAAATTACCCGAACGGTTAACACTTTGGGGAGGGTTTTTGGCTGCATAAAAGCATTGAATAATTCACACTTCCTTTTTTTTAGCAGTTTATAAAAATATGATGAAGCCATACATTAAGAAATATATTTCAAAAACTGAAAATCACCTAAAAGTATTGTATGAAGTTTTTGTTCTTGTGTATCAATTCTTAATCCATGCCAAAAACCCCAGATTAAGGAATAAAGAAAAGCGAAATGGCATTATTTAGACTTGTCTAAATCCATTATTAAATATGATTTATAACAAGTTCCTATAATCTCGCCAATAAATTACAATTATTTTAAGATTCCTTCAATGAAAGTCAGTAAATGATTTAAAATCCTTCTCTCCAAATAGCTACAAATAGAAAGCACACCCTGGGATTATGTCATACCCTCAAAGTTCAGCCGTTGCATCTCTTGCATCGGAATGGCAAGCAACTAAATCAACCCTTAGCTGGCGAATTCGGCCGACGGGACGGGCAATGCACCCTTTGTAGGTCAGTTAGGGGGGTGGCGTGGGAGGCGGCCCGTTGTTGGCCCTTTGGTGTTGCTGCTGCACTCGCTTTCGTCATGCGTCGCGTGCCAGGCGTTTTGCTTAATGTGATTAAGACAAAGCGACAGCAAACACAAAACGCGAAGTGCATTCGCCGCTGATGATGGAACCAGAAACAAATCAAAGCAACCCCCCGGAGTTTGTTGCACCCGGGTTTTTCTTTTAGCCGGTTCGCTTTTTAAAACATTTTCCATGTTCGGCACAGAGGAAAACTATGGAAACTAGACTATTCAAATAAGAGTTTGTTTGGAGTTAGTCTACAAAAGGTAGGGTGTTTTTTGAGAACTTAGTAATTGAAATCTTAGAAGAAGAACATTCTTAAAGAACTAGAATTGACATTTTAATTAAATAATGGATACTAAAAAACAATTTCAAAATGTAATCATTTTTTACAAAGCAATCTCTGGACTCTAGTTTTCGGTGTATCGGGCAGACCCTTAACCCGTATCTTAGCAAATGCAATTATATATACACACAACGAAAATTGGCCAGCCGATAAGATAATGGTTAAAATATGTATGTGTATACATACATACGTATGTATATATTTAACAAAATGTACATAATAAGTAGAGGCCTCTGGATATTCCAATTTCCAGGCGGTCGTGCGAATTTCGGGCTGATAAGCGCCGAGCGCTGTTATCGATAAGACACCGAATTTACAGGCAACAACAGAGACTTGAATGCACTTAATTGAGTGCAGAGAAACGGGTTGGATTTACAAACAGACTCACCTTGAAGCGGGTTTTCGATTTCGGATCGACCTGTGTGAGCTGCTTCTCTGAATGAAATTCTCAGATCTCCGGCGCTTTTCGAGAGCTTTACGCTTTTGCAGGTTAAGCGAGGGACGATTTTCGGCTCTGTGCAATGGAAGGCAATGGAAGTTGTATTAGCATCCCAAGGGTTTTTCCACTGAAACCGTTGGAATTCGTAAATTTTTAATACGCGCGCGATCGTTTATGTACGCAGGTGTTGTATGTACATATGTATGATGTATGTTGTATGTGTGTTCTGTGCCCTGTGTGCCGTTTGTTGCCCATGGGCAAAAACTGCTCCTAAATCGCGAATAAATTGTATAAACGTGTAAAGGTCTGGCTAGCTGAGAAAAGCCTGCCTAAACTGTGTTCGTAGAACTACTATTAAATTTAACTAATTTTCATTTGGACACAAACACAGGCACACTGCGACAGCACACTCTCACTCACGTACACACACACAGCCTTTTGATTTCCTTGAGTTTTTGCGGGCCTTTACGAGGTCCCAACACTTCCCGAAATGCCTATTTACTTCGATTTGCGAGGACCTAACGTTGCAGCATCGTTTATCTGCTCCGGATTTAGGGTTTTCCACGCATTTAGTTGAGAAAACAAAAAATATATTGTGCTGCTGGCGGTTAGTGTGACCGAGCGGGTCGAACTTTAAAATATAGCTAGTTGGAAATATACCAAAACATAAATCTGTTTCGAAGCGGGAAAATGTATATTTTTTTTAAGTGTGACCGCTCTTTCCAGTTGTTGTTTGGCATTTTTTGACGGCAAATGATGCGGTCGTACTTTATGACAACCGGCAAAATTTGAAACAAGACACGTTTTTCTTTTGATGATTCGTTTTAAATAAATATTGTCCCTTAGAAATTGGCTGGAGTTCTGGCCGAGAACAACCCAATCCAACTCCAACCCAACAGCAAACTCAAAAAAAATCCTGGCTACACAAAACCAATCATATAAAATTAGTAACCCATATGACCATTAGGTCATTATTAATTAAGAACATTAGTTCTTAATTAATAAGTTCGCTTTTTGTTTATAACCAATTGTGAGCTTTATATAAATATT
>JAEIHY010011738.1:0-10910 GCA_018904565.1 Drosophila tsacasi
TACCTCCCCTTTTTCCCTCATCGAACCGTTAAACATCGAATATATTTGCAGCCAATAATTCCCCTTAAATACGGTCGCTTAAATTATGTATGAAAAGGGGGAAAAAACTACCCGAAAGTGAAAAATTTTTCGTTAGCTCCACAAATATGTGAAAATGACTTTTCATTTTTTGTACCACCCGCATTTGAAGTGTATTTCAGGGTAAATTGTTCGAGTTTTTTCGGTTATAGCTAGTCAATTGGCGCCACAATTTTTCGTACTGTTTTTATCGTATTCTTTTTAGTTTTCTTTTCTGTGCAATTTTTTTACGGGCCATTTAAAGAGCGCCATGGGAATGCTCGGGGGAATCGAGGGGGATTATGCGCCGTGTGAACCGGAGGCGGTGGAAAACTCACAAATATTAACCTTTTACCCGGCACACACACGCACATATGTAGTATATATAATGCACTCCCACTGCCACCACCTCAGCCTGGAAAAGCTGCACAAATTTTATTTTCGGGGTTAAATCTATATAATAATTTCGCGTGCTCTTGATTTTCACGGCACTTCTAACTCTCAAGTGCTGGAAACAAAAAGGGGTTGCCGCTGCGTAAAGTAAAACCCATAATTTGGCTTAATAGTTTTCGCAATTACCCAGGAAAGGGTTTGGAAAAGGGCCCTGTGTCAGGGTCGCTTCGCCGGAAGTGCCGCTGGAGAGGCGTGTAGAGCGTGGAGTGGATAAACAGGACGTCGAGTGGAGGACGTGGTAGGAAGTGCAGGAAGTGGCAGTGGAAACAGCCTGTTTATGCGTGAAATTCGCCCGACGTTCGCCAAGGATATTTGACAAAGACCGAGCCCAAAAACGTGAGAAGGGGCTTCAATCCGATTCGAAAGGGGAGGCCAGCCAAGAGGGTACGCTCCCGTCGAGCCCCTGTCAATTATGAATTTATTATGGGCCGCGATTGCTTCTGTCTGTGTGCCCGTGTGTCCTGGGTAATTACTGCCAGGAGTGCAATTCTCCTGTTCGACAGGCGAAAAAGGCAAAAAGGGCACAGCCAGCGAACAGCTGGCAAAATAAAAATGAAAGGATTGTGGAAAATTATTGGGGAAAATAAGAAAATTGATGATAATTGGGAAATAATCACTTGACAAACGAGAACAACATTTAATAATTAATAAGGTAAATTGCTTCTTAATCCTGTTTTAAAGTTTTAGTTTTATAATTATTGCATTTCTTGAAGTACTAGTATTTCATAATAACCTTTAGCAACTAAAAGCAAACTTTTCATTAAAGACCTTAAACTGGCATTTGTTATTACAAGTTTGTCTGTTTTTTTTTTATGGCTCTTATTGCATTTCTCCTTCTCTTTCAGGAGCCTTTCTATAAATTTTACCACTTCCTTTTTAACCACACATAGTTTTTCATCTGACAGAGCCTCTCCTATGTGAAGTGCTTTTTCACGCCTGGCTGTCTACACTTTTGTTTGGAAAAACCACACAAAAAATGGTACCTAGTTCATACTCATATTTAGTAAACGTTTATCTTGTTCATTGATTTTGCCTTTCACATGGAAAATCTGGGCAAAAGACACTCGAAGTGGGGTCTTTCCCCCTATCTTTGCTCGGTTTATTGTAAACTGTTCTGAAGAGGGCCTCTCCAATGCCTCTTTTCAGTTCTCCATCCACCCGATTTCCACTTTTCCAGCTTTTCCCCACTCTACACTTCAATTTATGTAGATTTTAAGTGGCAAATTGTATTTGCATTTTTAACATTTTTTCGGATGAAAGAGCAAAGAGACCACAAGTAGCCCTCATAAAGACGGCATCAGGGGGTTAAGATGGAGGTTCTGAGGGCAATTACTGATTGCATATTAATTTATCGACATCTGACATTTGCCTTTTAAGTCATTTTTTTAAAAGTTTTCTGTGATTTTTTCACAGTTAGGGAAGTTCAATTATCTCTAATTTATATTCAATTTTTAATTTAACCAATTCACTTACGTTGCAACCTCGATATTTACTCACGCAGACCTCTTGACGCGACACACACTCATCTCTAATAATGTGAAAAATGCAGTCAATATAGTTACCTGTGAATAAGCCAAAAGAAAAGCAGAATGTATAAAAAAACTGGTTAAATCGGGATTTAATTAAATGAAATATTCGGTGAATGCAAACTGAATTCAGTGGCTAGACTCCGGTTAAATATCTAGTAAAGTGAGTGCAGAAAAACCACACAAAACAAACGCACACATGGGCCATACATCTCGGCTTATTACACTAATTACTGCGGGGGAAAGAACATTTTTTTGGCTGCCTCTCCCTCTTCAGTCCTCAAAAATAAAACAAAACTTTATGCGGCTTAAGGGAGATATAGAGAATACACCTATACCATATCTCCTCATATTTTATTTTTGTATTTTATTTTTTGGGTTTTATTTCGGGTTAATGGCTTTCTGGGGAATCGCGTGCGGTAATACAGTTTCCATAGAGTTACCGAGAAATAGAAACTCCCGGGGGAGAGAGTAAAGTAAAACTGTGCAAAAAATATCTGTATTTATGCAATGCTTTTTAATTTTATTTTTATTCGTGCGACATTCTTTTGGCCCAAAAAGGTTGACGGGTTTTTCGCTGGCGCAATGCAAAGCTAACGCCATTGCGGAATTTTTATTACCCTTCCGTCGCCATAGAGAACACACCTACCTTGTATATGAACCTGCATATACACAAAGCTTTAAAGTGCCATCATGAAATATTTCATATGCAAAAAGCGGAGCCAGAGAAGAGCTTTATTCCCAACAAAAATATGAAACAAGAAGCAGGAGGAGTTGCTGGGAATGCCAACAATGTGCCATACCGACTGCACTCCTCTGTCTGTCGCCGTATTCGGTTTGGTTTTCAGTACAAATTACGTTTATTTACAATTGAAGCCAAGAGCAAAAACCGCAAATATTTTCACAAAATATATATATAAGTTTGCATTGCGTTTTTCGCCTTTTATTTATTCTGCTTAATTAATTAAGTCGCCGTTGAATTTTGCAGGGATTCCGTGCTCAAAACTTGTGTTTAGTTCTATTCACATGCAGTTGAATTGCGCCCACTAAATCGAATGGAATTTTAAATAGCTGTTGAATGGCAGTTGACAGGGCGGCCATTGAGGGGTTAAATGGGCCACATGAAGTGAAGGCGTGCTATGACGCCCCGCGGTGTTATTGTCGCACAGCCAAAACAATTATTGACGAATTTTCGTCAGCTTGTCAACCGCATTCAACTGCTTTTGGGCGAATATTCAGCTTAGCCAAGGTATTTCGTAAATTAATATTTGATGTTCAGTCTTTTTCGGGAAAATATTTGTGCTGATTACAGTAGCTCAATTTTTAAATTAGAAAAAATACAATTCAGATTTTATTAGTACTTTACTTAATAAGCTGTTCAAAGGGCCTTGAAAGTAGTATATATATATATTATATTATATAGCTTTACCCTAAAGCTTAGGCTACAGACCCAAAACAAAAAAATACATTTTAAAAATCCACAAAGAACAATTACCGCGCTTTTTTTTTGCTCGTGATTTACCTTTTCCTTTTTGGCGGAAAATTGTGCGGTACAACCAATAAATTTCCATTTTGTATTTGCTGTGTCGAGGGGGCGCGTCGTATAAATCAAAAATGGCCGCAGTGTGTGTGTGTGACCTATAACCTCAATGCAAATGGAACACAAAAATATGCCAAGCATTTAGCCATGAACATTTTTAGAAATCTATGTATGTTTTTTTTATCCCCCTTTTTTGAGCTAGAAACTAGAACCACCCTTGAAAAAATTAAATTTCCACTGTTGAACATGGTCCTGTATGGTCTTGTAACCCAAGGGATGTTCACCTCGTGCTTATGTTTACTGTGCTGTGCCATCCATTTTTTTCTTTTTTTTTACCGTACCTTAGCCATCCGCACGATGTCGCTATGATGGGTTTATTAAATTTCGTTCCAGCTCTAATGAAATTTTCGCTTACCAAATTGCGTTTACTTTTTGGGTTGAAGGGCCCCGGAGAAACCTGTGATGGCCATCGGGTTTCCTGTGGCTTTTCCGGGGTGAGCAATCCTTCGCCCTGTAACCTCATCAAAACCATCATCATCGTCATCATCGTTCGCGGCGAATAAACACCAACGGGGCTTAGTTACCAATATCTTTGGCTGCCATTGGCCGGTGCAATGTTCCCCAGACATGTGGCCCAACATTGCTGGCGGGGGTTGAAATGTTGCAAAGAAATTGTTGCCGTTGCCGTGATGTCGCTGGCAACTTTGGCGCAGGCTTCCCAAATTTAATTCACTCGAAATACATTTTTCTGTTGCCGCCGCACATAAATTCACACTTTTTGTCGGCGACTACTACTGATGCCAAAATAAATGTATATACAAAGTATATCCATGGCTCAAGGCATAGAAACGAAAAGGAAAACAACTTGGGATAAAGATAAAAATGAAGGAAAAATGCTGCAAATTCCACTACCACTAGAAGCTGGCGACGACATATAAATCTCACTTTTTTTCTTTCTGGGCCGAGTCAACTTTAGTAATTATTCAAATGTCGCCAAGTAAACTGCTGCCAGGAGCTGGGATAAAAGAGGTGAGAAAAGTCCTTAAAGACAGGTGCACCGTAAAAAAAGCGAAACAGTATCTTAACCCTATAATAATCAGAATTACGCATTAAAAATAAAATATAATTCATATGAATATTTCAAGCGATCTGAATTTTTTAACTGTGTGAAAATTCTCCACAAGTTTTAGGTCCACAGAGGGGAGGTTAGAGGGCTGCCACAGGTGTTGGGAAAACTTTTCTAGTTGGCCTCTTGCTTAATTTAATTAGAAGAGTAAAACTTTAAAATTTTGGACTGTCACCTAGACACACGTACGTGTGTGCATGGTGCACCTTAACCCCTCACACCCCTTTTGTTCCCCAACTCGTAATTAGTTTACATTTTGAAGCTAGCTGCCTTGGCATTTTGCAAGGGGTGAAATCTATTTTTCCAAGTTTCTTCTTCGTCTAAGTGAATTAAGGCGGCAACAACTTAAGCTAAATTGTCTTCCGGAAAATGGCTCTAAGCTAGATTTTTTTCTATTTATTTATTGTAAAACTTGTCAGGGAAATTAGTTAAAACTACAAAGCGAAGCAACGCAGGCATATCTATATTATCTCCTAAAAGCTTATGGCTCTTTTTCTCCTAAACAAAGTAAATGTAAACTTTACTATTTTGAATCTCCCATTATCACTGAACTCTCTACTTATTGGGCCATCCTCAGCAGCTAATCAAATTGTCAACAAAGAGCACGCACCGAAATAATTATGGCTAGGCTATTAAACTTTAATTTTCAATTGTCTCTCGGTTAATGGAAAGTCATTTGTAAGAACAACACGTGCGTCTCGCCCACTTTCCTTGCTTGAGGTCATGACGACGATGATAATGTAGCCCCCAAACCACAATTGTAGCTTTTTGGCAATTTATGCTTTGATTTAATTAAATCGCAAATTTAAATTCACATAGAACGACGCACGTTTTTGATTACATTTTTGTTTTTGGGCCTCCATAAGTCATAAAGGCCTGTAGTTGTCTGTGTGTGTATGCAAATTTTATGGCCAAAACATGTGTGTCTATGTATTTGTAGTCATTTTGCATTCGAATTAGGCCCATAAACCAGTAAACTAATTTCATTTACTTTTGCCCACAATTTGCTTTATAATTGTCATTTTCTGTTATTGTCTGTCGTCGGAAAACTTTGTGGTGAAATTTGTCAAAATATCGTTGCGGACAAAGGCTTGCCTCTTAAATAATTTAAGGGTACATTCCGGGGATTCCCCTCTGACAGCATGCCTGCATCATCAGAAAGGCAGAGCCTTTTACCGCATATCCCAATGTCAATCAAGGGCAGACCGAAATAGGGCCAATCAGTTTTAAAATTGGCTTAAATCTTATTCGTTACTCGGAATATTTTTAAATAAATTGTGCAAATTAGGGGCAATTAAATTTAATTGGGTAAATTGTATTTGAAAGTGGAACTTTAATACCTGCTACTTTACAAAAATGCAATTTGTTTTTAATTAAATTGTAAATTTGTTAAATCAAAAAACAATTACGAAAAGCCTTTCCACATCGAAAGATCGGAAAGTTGGACAAAGAAAAGGAATTATTGTACACTCGCCCTCGTTTTAATTTTCGCAAGTTCGTCTGCCCAATGACGGCGAATGCATTTAATAAAATATATTTTCCCGTTGGGCCAAGGACTTGGTAGTCCTCTTATGTCATTCAGGGCTTTTTCCGCCACTGCCTTTTGTTGTGAGCGAAAATTTATTGATATGAGTGGCGGCGCCCGGGTTGGCAGTAAAAATGTTAAGCGCTGTTGAATGCAATTGAAATGAGGAGGAGTCCATTCGTTTAAAAGCGCATTTTACGTCCTTGGTCCTCGAATGCGAGCGCATGCATGCCTGTGTGTAAGCCCCAAGTTTACATAATTTTTATCCAGTAATTCTTAAATAACAAGGCCAACACTTTAAGCCGCTTTTCAAGTTTCCAGCGCCGTGCGTGTGCGTCACTCACCCCTCCGAAAAAAAAGAGTTGCGTTCGCGTCGCTTTTTCAGAATATTTGCATATTCGTCAAGGAGCATTGAACTCTGATGGCTGCTTTTCCTTCTTTTTATTTTTTTAGTTCCAGCAGTAGTTTGCTTCTGCTGTAGTTTGCCCGCCATGTAATCGTCATCGCTGCTGTCGTTTTGGGGCGGAGCGAACACGTCTCGAATGACGCCTCCCACCCGCGCGTTTTGTTTGCCCAAACTGACGGACAAGTGTCATGAACATCGAGAATGAGGGATTGGCCACCGCCCATTGTCCCATTTATAACTTTTTCCACGTTTTTCCTCCCTCTCTTTATTTTTTAGGTGCGTATGCAGGGCTCCAAGCATGATTAGTTCAAGAGGACATTGGCCATGTAATGCAAGATGATAAAAATTCTTCAATCAAGAAACTAAGAATAAGCTTATAGTTTCCCTAATTGATTAATTTTCTTAAAGTTTTGAGGCCGGTTTAGTAAGTAGTGTAGTAGTGTAGTAGGAAAACTGAAAATATAAGCGACATCTAGGAATCTTTACTGAGCGCCAAAGACGGCAAATATTTCGGTGAAAAATTCCCCTGGCTAATGGAAACCTCAAGCTGTGCGCTCGGACCGACCATAGAAAATCAGACATTGGCGCAACGGGAGATGAATTGATTTTAAATCAATATTGACAGATGACACTGGCAACAGCAGCAGCGCAGCATCGGTTGAGGCAGCAAATGGTTGGCAAAACTGCGCAGCAAAAGGGAGGAAACTGGAGTAAATAACGAGGAAAAGCGGGTAGGAAAGTCGAGGGATTGCAGTGTTGCACCATGCTAAATATCCCTTGCTCAAGTGGAAGCGGCGGCGACAGCTGGAGACCAGCGATTAGAGAGAGGCGTCCGCAGAACCGGAGGTAAACTGTCCCCACGACTATTAAGCAGAGCTCCTAAATATCTCTATTATGTGCCATACACGGAGGTTCAAATACATATATGTATTTCACCAAATCGAATGGATTTTTCGAGGTTCACGGTTAAAAATGCTTAAAATCACATTAGTTATATTAATTCAGTTGAATTGACTGAGACCAACAAATATCTCTTTGAAACATTTTTAAATACTTTGTAAGTTTATGTAAATTCTCAGAATAATTTCTTCACTAAATATTTATTGTTAATAATATGATATAATACTATATGAAATTTTTTTATTCTTGGAAAGATAAAGCTTTTCACTATTGAACCAACTTTGCTACTGAATTAATTCAAAGTTGACTGATTAAATTATCCCATTCGAGAAAATCGTCTCAAACTGGTCAAGATGCTTATCATAATTACATAAGCCTTGTCAAAGGCTCTACTCAATAATCTTATTACGACAAACCCATTTGAGATGTCCATCGAGCGGCATCGGTCAGCCGTCATCCCTTTTCCCAGAGCCCATTGCCGTTGCCCTAAGTCGCACCCTCCCCCAAAACCACATTTTCCACTCATTTTCTAAGTCGCACCGACCGCAAAACCCGCATCGATTGTTCCAGTCATAACCATAAGCCCAGAGTCCTCACGGGCTACCTAGAATTGGAAGTCAAATGCAGAAGCGAAACCCGAAGGAGCTGCTGTCACCACCGACAATTGCAACTTAATAAATGCCAAAAAGTGACAGTCTCTTAATTGAAAGACTCGGCACCAACAGTATCTAGATCCAACTCATTTTCATTACCGGGTGCCCTTTCCATCAGATAGGGTCTGATTAGCAGCTGTGGAGAGTTGGTAACCATTATAGGGGCTCTTCCCCTCAATTAAGCGAAACTGTGTCAAGGTTCACAGACAGCCAAGGCATTGCTGAGAGATTGGGAAAAATCCGAAATAAGTGTGAAAATTGCATAATTCTTTGCGGGGAAACCGAGAGAGTTTTCCCCACTTAAACTTTGCTGAAAACTGTGGAAACTGTTGCATAATTTCAATTGCCACCTGCCGCCGAGCTCCGTCTATTTTTCACACTGTTTTCGTTTTCTTTTCCCCAGCAGTCGTGAGAGCAACTCCGGCAATTTGGAAAATTGTATCTGCCAGATAAGATGAGAGATAAAGGCAAGGGAGTACTGACTACTGAGACTTTTGCTATTTGCAGCTTTTCCTTGCTTTTCTTTCTCCCTGCGACGGTCCCTTTTGGGAAACGCCTGTTTTCCCGGCCTGACTAATGAACTGCTGCTGCTTCCGTGTGGCTTGAGTTGACTGAAGATTGCCCCTTGGGTCGCCTGCCATCGCATAATGACAATAGACTCACGCCTTTGGGTCTCAATAGCGACAGACAAACAGCAAGCGACTTTTGTCATCGCTGAATAGTTTTTCCAAACAGAAAACAATCAAGCTGAAAACTTTGGGTTTTTCTCTATGTATTACAAACAACAAAAAACTTTTTCAGAAAAATATATTGAGTCAGCAGCAGCCGTTTCACACCTTCGCTGCATTTCCAACAGGCGAGTTCATCATGTAGACTCTATACCGCGTTTTTTTCTATCGGGCCTTTTTATTAATCAATATATGTATACATATGTATTTTTTACATGCCATTTTTACCCGTTTATGAGAAAGTGTTATACATCGTTGGTACAGCGCTGAATGTTTTCAATTTAATTAAGTTTTTTCATGGATTTTTGAGTTCCTTTATGGACGAACAATTTCAGCTCACGGAAGCCAGTGTTTGTGACAGTGTTCAGCTACACGTTAGCAGGAAACCGGTTTTCTAGGAATGAAAAGGACAGCTCGATTTGGATCTATCTATACATCGGCAAGGTACAGGCACCTTTTGGGATCCATTGAGTAGCGAACGAGAAGGTTTTTTAACTGCATTCTGAGAGACATTCGCTTTCTTTCTTTTTAGAATTACAACTGAACGGACTCTAGGGAATACTAAAAAAGAGATATTGGCTCTTAAGATGCTTAAGTCCAGTATTCCAAACCTAAGATTGATTCGGCCCTAGTTTTACAATAAAATCTCAAGGCCCTTCGGTTTGCGTACAACCTTTGATCATTAGCCAGGTGGATTGTGCAATAACCATATGGTAAACGAATTATCTCCGCTTACGAGATCCTGTCGGAGCATGGTATTTCACATTTCGCGGTGTTACGCCTAAAAGCCTATATAAGGCAACGCTTACAGTTTGATGTTAATACCTTTCTAAAGTAAGCCTGTATAATGTGGATCTCCTCGGGGCATCACCTCATTGCGCTCCTCCTCATCTGCGGTGTTGCGGTGGTACCCAGCGATGCAAAGCCCTGCCTTTCGTGCATTAGGGACCTCAGAACCAAACTCAGAGACATCTTCTACGGACCTGTTCCTGATAGTGAGGATCAGAACGTTGTTTTTGGGTATGAGAATCACAATAGACAACAGGAAAAGCTTATGGAGAAGCAGCGAAAGGAGCAGCAGCAGCAGCAACAACAACTGCAACAGAAACTCCTACAGCAGCGGCAACAACAACAGCAGCAACTCCAAGAGAAACTCATACAGCAGCAGAAACAACAGCAACAGCAGCAGATCCAAGATAAACTCCTACAGCAACAGCAACAACAACAACAGCAGCAACTCCAAGAGAAATTCCTACAGCAGCAGCAGCAGCAGATCCAAGAGAAACTCTTACAGCAGCAGCAGCAACAGCAACAGCAGCAACTCCAAGGAAAACTCCTACAGCAACAGCAGCAGCAGCAACAGCAGCAACTCCAAGAAAAACTCCTTCAGCAGCAGCAACAACAGCAACAGCTGCAGATCCAAGGGAAACTTCTACAACCACAGCTGCAACAGAAGGAACCACTTCAAAGAATCCTGCAGGCACTAGAGCAGCAGCAGCGCCATGAGCAACTGCAGCAAGAAAGCCAACTACTGCTGCAGCGCGAAGACCAAAAACAGCGGCTGTCCGCGCTACGGGATCAGCTTAAATATCTGAAACAACAGCAGTCGCAGGAGCAGCAGCAGCAGCAGAGTCAGCGGCTGCGAGTACTGGAATTGCAGATCCTGTCACTGCTAAAGCAGAAGGAAGAGCTGTCGGAACAGATCCCTGTTCCTGAACTTCCAGAGGGACCCAGTGAGCCTTCCGTAAAAATCCTTCTTCTACCGAATTTCAAACCCTTATCGCCTCCTCTTGAAGCTCCCACTGATAAGCCCTGTGTTATACTGCCCCCTAGTCCTGCAGGTAATGAAGATCAGGCGCCGAAGGAATTGGGCAGCCAACAAAACCTGCAGAAAGAGCTAGAACGGCTGCAGACCCAGTTGGAGCAGCAAAAGGAATTGCAGCAACAGCTACAGCGACGATATCAGCGCCAATTGGCTATACTCCAGTACCCGTTG
>JAEIHY010011748.1:0-10234 GCA_018904565.1 Drosophila tsacasi
TAAGAGTTTTGAGTAGAGTTTGTAAAGTAATTCTAGGATAGTTAAGTTTAATTAACTTTTCTTTAAATATATTATTAAATCAAATGTGAGGTGTTTTTATAAAGAACTTCATAGATAGTAAGGTTCAGTTAACTTTACTAAAAAACTATCTCTAGTGCTCTGCTTCAATGTAATAAGGAAAATGAATATACATTTCCTCTCATCACTCAATCTGCCATTTATAAAATTAATTTTGTCAGTCATTGTCATATTTAATAACACAATTTTTCCAGAATTATAAAAAAAAACCCCTAAAGTTTAAGTATTTAAAGCCTTGTCTATATATTATTTGCATTGATAATTGCATTGAAAAGCTGCTGATCGGAAGTGTTTAGCCCTTTGCTGTTTATGACAAGGCGGAAATTGAATTTCTTCAAGCTAAAAAAGCTAGCTTCCCTTTTCTTTCTTGCTTCTTGCTTTTTTATTTTTTATTTTAGTTCCCTTGTATCTCTGTATCTTTTCTATGCAGCTTTTATTGGTTTCAAGCTTCACCTTCTTGACTTTCGGTTTTTTTGGTCGGCTTTAATTTTCCTTTCCTCATTTTCTGTGTCAAAAAAAAAGTGTGGTACCGAGTCAAAAACGTGACACAGAGAGGCATAGAGAGTCGTCTATATTTGATTTGGATTTGATTGGAGACAACCGACACTCTCCGGTTAATTTAATTCACTTTGTGGGCTTGTCTTTCTTTTCTCGACTTTTGGTTACGACTTTCGACCAACGCTTAGATTATGCAATCACAAAAAAATAAAATATATAAAAAAAAGGCCCATTTGCGACTCGTGTTCGGGGTAATAAAATAAACGATGGCCGCACAATATTCAGAACTTAATTATTGACACAAACGTAAATAACAATACAAATTGAGATTGGGCAAATTTAGATTAAGCCATTTAATTGAAGTTCATTAAAACAGATTGAAAAATAGAAAGTTGCGGGGGAAAATTGCTTGTAATTTAGTTAATAGATTTGAAATTAGAGGGGTGGAACCAGAAGAGTCGTTAGAAAATAGCATAATATAGATATATGTATATATTTTATATTATAAAATATACCACAATATACAGATATATTTATATATTTTACATTATAAAATATACCATAATATACCTATGTCTATGTACTTATTTTATTAATTATTCCATTTTTCAATCCGAAAAGATTCTGATCAAACAAATAGCAGCCAGTGTGCCATTTGTGCAAATATTATTTCTCACACAATGTTTTGAGTTTGAGAGTTTCTTTTTGTATGATTTCCTCAGCTTTGTTGTTTTTTTCTTTTCTTTTTTTTTGTTTCATAATGTTTACTAAATAATTGTTACTTTACCGCTCGAAGCAAACAAATGAAAGGCGAAAAATATTTACCTGCAATGAAAAGAAAGGAAACAGAGGCTTTAGAATCAAACATTTAGAAGGGAATTTTTGTTATTTACCACAAAGGAAAAATCATGCTGCTTTTTATTCAAAGAGCTTAAATTAACTATATTTGCTAGAGAATTTTTAATTGCAGTTGTAGTTTATTTCTTGGACTTTAGAAATGGGTAAATTCTATTCTGTTGCTTAAATTTTTCTTTGACTTTCGATTGCCGCTTCAGTTTATTTATTTTGGCTTTAATCTCTTGACAAAGCACAGATTTTGTATTCAAAGATCTTAAATTAATTATATTTGCTAGAGATTTTTAATTGCAGTTGTAGTTTATTCCTTAGACTTAAGAAATGATTTACAAAATTCTATTCTGGTGGCCTGAATTTAATTAAGCTTGGCTTTGACTTTTGATTGTTAAGTTTAGTTTTAGTTTATTTATTTTGGCTTTAATCTTTTGAGCTTAAATCGGTATTTATTTACCTGTTGCTGCTGTTAACTATTACGGCGCGACTTTAATTGAGTTAAATTTAATTTCGCTTAGCGTATCAACTGATTTCAATTAAGCGATTAAAGCCAACAGATAAACAACCAACTTTCAATTGCAAATGGTTGTTTATTGTTTTCGTTGCTCGTCTTTTTGCGTAGTTCTTATTTTCAATTTTTTGTATTCAGGTTTCTTTTTTTTCCCCCTCTGATATTTTTTATTGTGTTTCAAATTCAGCTTTGAAAATGGCGTTCGCCTAGTTTTGATATCATTTTGATGTGCTTTATGTGTGTTTGTCTGGAGCTGGAGTGCTGTTTGGAGTTGTTGTTCCTCGTTTTTTTTTTGACTGCTCATTGTTTTCTAGCGTGACTTTTCAGAATCATGCAACTTATAATTACAGCAATGTGACGATGAGTATCTAAGTATCCGAGTATCCATGGGATACGGCGATACAGGCAAACACTCGCTCGAATAGTAATGAAGTTTCGGCATGCGGATTTAACAGGGTGTGTGTGTGCTTTTTTTTTTCTATTTCTACCTGCCCTGTTGACGACGTGCCTTCCATCTATCAGTTAATGGCAATTTGACTCGGAATCAATTAAAATCGCTTACATCGAAAAACTCCGAGACACTTTCGATGTGTGTGCTGTGTGTGGAGGAGACCTTGAGGCAGCAGCAGCAGCAGCAACAGCCTACAGCAGAGTTCGACATTTGAAAGGCAGGGCAAAGCAAAAGCAAAAGCAGAATAGCAAAAAAGCAACAACAGAAACAACAATTTTTGAAATTTCATTTGTAATTAAAATTGATAAATGACTTAGTGCCACTAAAACTGTTCTTTAGCCACTATCAATTGCTTCCTGGGAATCGAATCAAAAGTGGCATCTGCTCAAATCAAGTTAATATATGTATCTATATACAAAGCCAGGTGAAATACAAAACACAATGCCTGTGTCTGGGGGATGCACTTCAATCGAGGTTTGGTTTCTCCACAAAAAAACATACAAAATAATTGCATTGTTCATACTGCACTTAATTAATCTTCATAGGCCCTGAGAAGCAGCCATATATCATAGCAAGTTCGCACATTTACGGCAGTCTTAAGTAGTCTATAATTGATAGAAATTCTCAGACTTTTAAGACTTTTAAATTACTTCTTAAAAGATATTTTTCTTATTTTCTTCTAAAGCTACTTAAGTTCCTTAACTATTTATCAGTTTTTTCCGATTTCTCTATTTTTAGATTTGTTTCAGTTTATTTAATACATAAAAACATTAAAAATAACTCTTATATATATATTTTTTATATTTTTTATAAGAATTTACTAAGTTTAAAAATATTTTTCAATATCTTTCTAATGTAAAAACAAACTTTCTTTCTTTTTTTACATTCGAATATATAAATATAAGTTATAGCTTGCTTTAATTTCTTTCCTAATTAGTTTCCCTGTTAAAAACTTGACTTATTCATCACTTTTTCTAGCCCGAAAATAATTCCCAATCTGTTTGCGTCAACAAAATTTCAGTTTAAATTTTTCCATAGCTCAATTTACTTCCGCTACCGACACAAAAAAAAAAGTAGTTACCTTCCAAGATACACACTATTTCCGCTGGCACTGTGATAAGATACAAAAAAACTCAAACGACAGACAGAAAATACAGCAACTAAAATGGAACATGCCAGGTAAGCAGCTAAAATAAAATGTCAACTGAAACAATCTGTATCTATATATAAAGTAAAGTTAAGTATGATGTATAAATAGGGGGTGGAAAAAAAAGAAAAACAGTTGTATCAACAGTTGGTCAATTGTGCCAGATTCAGGTGCGGATTAGCCAGCTTGTTGAGCACGAAAAGTATCTCCGAGAGGTGTAGCACTTTTATAGAGATTCTGTTAATTGCAATCCTCCGTTCAGCGAGAGAGAGAGAGGTAGGTAGGTATCGACCACCCACTAAGATCAGAAATACCTGCCTCGAGATGTGGGCCGAGATGTTGTTGGCTGACTAATACCGATTGGGATTTGCCTGGCCCAGATGATTGCCAAGTTGATTCACCACCTAACCAGCAGCTAACTGGGGAACACAAACAAGGCAATTATAACTCATTGCAACTCTCAACAAAAAGCCCAACATCTGATTTATGTTGCCAGCGCTAAGTGTCCCTTAAGTGCTCAAGATTTGGGCCATCCTGAAAACCCATTTAAATAACAATTTAATAAACGTAATTTTTGCTTTCCCATTCGAAGCCCAGAGCACACATCATCATCATCACTCTCTATATGTCAGCGTGCGAGGGTTTATTGCCCCCTTAAACATTATATATACATATATATATTAATATATAGTATATATATAGTACTTGTAGCATGTAAGCAAATAATACAATAAAGAAAATAAAAATTGAGATGGCAGAGACTCGACTCGACTCGGCAACAGCTTTCGAGAAGACGCTCTGGAATTAAATATAAAATTAAATTGCTGGCACAAACAAAATTCAGAAAACAAATTATTGCTTATTACATCTTATGTATAAACACTGTATGTAAGCGTGAGTATTTTATTAATCCGGGTCTGGCGTGCACTTTTCGGTGCCTTATCATCATTAATCACCTCGGCTCAGATGATGTTGAAGATGATTGAGTTCCAGAGTGCCAGAGTTTGAGAGTGCCAGAGTACCTACGGCCAGCACGTGCAGGCCAAATCGGTTAATGGCCCCAACAAATCACGATCGCTCGAGACACTATAATCACCTGAACAATCTGCAGTGTACAAATCTATATAATCGCGTTTTGGAAATCTACAATGGACAGTAGTTTTCATTGAGGCAACGTTTGTTATAAATCGAATCTGGTGGACTATTGGAATTTGCTGGCTGACCTGCCGGCGAGTGTCTGCCCTTTTCACAGCTCAACTTTACTATATATTTTTTTTTTTGCTTTATATTTTTAGGTCTCTTGCTTGATTTTTTCAAATTTTGTAATTTCACTTTCTTCGACGTGACAACAACTCTTGACAGCTACGTGGCTGCCATTTCAAATTAAAGACAGCGGTTATGCAACTTGGGAAAAATGTATTAAAAAAATAGTTTCAAAGAAAATTGTTAAGCGATTTATAAAATTATAAAATCCAAGAAAGTTACGTCATTAAGCCTGATCTGAATCGCTTTAGTTTTTGTTTTTGTTTTTTTTTTCCTTTTCTTTGTTTAATTTGGCAGATTCTTCAGGCTGAAGAAGTGGCGGCTCTTGTTGAGCTGCTGTCGAGGATTGGCCGCCGCTGTGTGGGCATTCAAGTGCGAGCTGCGTAATCTGCTTATTAGACAGCTTCGCTTTTTTTTTTTTTTTTTTTGCTCTGTGCCTCAGCTCAGCTCTCAGCTCCACTCGAGTGCGCACCCATCACAATCATCAAATAATCGTAAAAATAGAAACCCGATTTCAATTATAGTTCTCTCTGAGTATCCAACTAGAGTCTTCATAGCTACCTAGCTACCCAGCAGATACATTTGTTGCGCTTGGCCAAGCATTTTCGTGTCAGATTCGTCGTCGAGTGCAGCGCTGGATCAAGGAATGTGTCTTGAACTAGCAGAGAAGCCTTTTAAATTATCTTAGGAGTAATATTTAAATAAATACAAATTAATATACAAATTATTAATCGAAAGATACGGATTTTTTACTTATTTAGAGTAAGAAAAGGTGGTTTCTAAAGCTGCCTAATAAAGGTTCCTTAACTCTATAATATTTTTCCTGTATTTCTACCCATATCTGTATCTGTATCTGTATCTCTACCTATCTCTATCTCCATTCCATTCTTTATATCTATTAAATCATTTAAAAAGTAATATTTAAATAAATACAAATTAATATACAAATTATTAATTAAAAGATACGAATTAATACTTCTTTAGAGCAAGAAAAGATGGTTTCTAAAGCTGCCTAATAAAGGTTTTTTAAATCTTAAATATTTTTCCTGTATTTTTGACCCATATCCTTATCTATATCTGTGTCTGTATATGTATATGTATCTCTATCTCCTTATCCATTCTATATATCTTTTACCCATCATTATTAAGTACTATCTTATTTTTTCTTGGTGCAGCAAATACACTTCTCGGAAAGGTTAGTAGCTGGAACTTTAGATACGGCAAAAAACATGCGAAAGTTCGTTCAACGCTGGGCTTTGCATTGGTATCTGTATCTGGCAGATACTCGCGCACTTCGGCTTCGTTTCTCGTTTGCTTGCGATTCGTTTTTTGATTCGTTTCGCTTCGCGTTGCGTTTTTGCGTTGCGCTTTAGTTGGTCTCTGTGTCAGTGGAACTCTGAAATGCCACCTTGCCGCGTGTATCTGTATCTGTATCTGTAGTATCTGTGGCAATGTGGCAAACATTCTGCGAGTTTGCTGCTGCTGCTGTTGCTGTTGCTGCTGCAGGCAATGCTTCGTTGCACGACACCAACAACAACTACAACGACGGATTGGTTTCAACTTTTCAAAAAAGTGAAAGGAGTTTTCAAACATTTGTATATTTATTATTATTATTATTATTCTGCTGTTTACCGTTGCCAAATTAAATGTAAAGAAGAAAAATGTACGAAACTTTATTTTACATTTACAATGGACACTCGATAAAGTGAACACATTAAAAGTAAGTTTTTGTTTAATTTTGTAGGGATTTTATATTGCTTAAAAGTGAAAAGTGTTTAAAGAATAGTTTTAACTCTTTGAATAAACATTTAAAGTATTTTTTGTGACAAACTTTAGTTTTATGTATAGAACTTTAAAAGAAATATCTATTTTTTTTAATTTACAAAAAAATTTAAATGGTTAAAAATTATATTATTGTTTTCTAAGAAATTGTTTAATTGTTCTAAATAAGTAAACATTATTTTATGCAAAAATTTTATAATAATTTACTAATATTTTTACCAAATTATTGCACAAACTCTGTTATTTTATGTATAAAAGCAATATTTTTTTAATTTACAAAGATTTAAATGGTTAAAAATTATATTATTGCTTTCTAACAAATTTTTTAATTGTTATAAATAAGTAAAAATATTTGAAGTATCAATTCTTTAATAATTTACTAATATTTTTACCAAACTCTGTCAAAATATATATATTTTTTTCGTAAAATTTAATATGAGTTAGTTCAATATGTTCACCCCATCAAGTCCCCACTGTACAAGGAAAACAGCATACGGTGAAAGGGAAAAATCAATGAACTGAATTGATTGCGTGGGCGCCACATAATTAAATCATTACCTTTGCTTTAAAATCCCTGCCTGACGACGGCGACGACGACTGACTGACTGTTGAACCCCAACAAAAGCTGCTACCAATGGCTAATGGTGAAAATTACTGTAAAACAAAACAAGGCTTTTCACTTAGCAAACACACAACAGCAAGAAATGAAATGAAATGAAATGAAAAAAAAAAAAAAGAAAATACAAAACAAAAACAAAGCAAAAACCCAACCCAAAAGCCAAACAAGCCACAAATTGTTGCTGCTAATGTTGTGGCAATTGTTCATGTGTGTTGTTTGCCTTTGCTTTTGTGTGTTGTACAATGCACTCGAGTCATGCACATGAACATGCACATGCCAAAGCGTTGCGCCACCACAACGGCCAGCTTTAAAGCCATACAGACCTCCAGCCACCCAGCCATCTAGCCACAATAAAGGTAGAAGCACCTGAGAGCCAAGAGCCAAGAGACAAGACTTAATCTCAGCCAAAAGCAACTGCAAATGCACCTGAAACTGAAACTAAAACCAAAACTAACTGTCGTCGAGAGGGATCCCAGCCAGAGTTGTGAGATCGCTACCAGATCTCTGTTGGCCAACTTTTAAAATATGCAACGCTTTTGGGGGATTCCAAGAAAATAAAAGAAGCTGGCGGAGTCACAAAATAAAGTTACAGACTTTACTAATTAGCCGGAAAATAACAGAAGCCCATTTCTACGCATACCAATTAATATAATGAAGTTGTTTGGTATTAATATAAGCAGTTTTTGGAGGGTATAAAGTAAAATAAGATATACAACATAAGCTGACATTAACACATAAACTAATGAATGGAAATTATGATTGCTATTCAAATTGAGAGCCTACAAAAAATAGGTGCTTGTAAATATAAGAATATTTCACTTTATTTCATGATAATTTTATATTTTATTTAATGTTAATTTTATATTTTATTTAATGAAAATAAAGATATTATTTGAAGCTAGTTCAAAATTAAGCTTATTATTTTCTTAAAAAGGAAATTAAAAAAATAAACCTGATAATTAAATTATTAACTACACAAAAATACTCTAAGAAAATGTTGTGTATATTTCTATCCTTTAAAATGTAAGCATTTTTTTCCTTTTTGAACTACAAATCTTCTAAAAAATTGCATAACAATTAATGTAATAAATTGAAAACTATCTAAAAGTAGTCAAATAAAATGTAGTGTATGTTTCTACCCATTAAAATGTAAGCCTTTCTTTTCTTTTTGAAACCACACATCTTCTAAAAAAATGCATCAAAATGAATTGTAAATTAAATTATAATAAATTGAAAACTATACAAAAAAGCATTCAAATAAAATGTTGTAAATATTTCCATCCATAGAAAAATGAAAACCATTTCTTGTTAAAACCACAATCCACTTCTACAAAAAAGCTTGCAAATTGAAAGCATGGTAAATTGCTGGAAACTGCTGGGCCACTTGATATAAATTCAGACTCTACCATACTACATACTGATGGTAATAAAATTAAATTTAATTTAAATGAAATAAAATCCCCCCCAGGCTGGACCTCAACTTTTGTGGAATATACACTACTATATTCCATGTGGAGAGCTCGCTCGCTTTTGACTTTTCGCTGTGAAAGCCGCAGGCACTGATGAAATTGGCTGGCAAAAGCCACAGCAGCTCAGCAAAAATTTCATCTTCACTTTTGTGGCCAGTGGAACTTCTATGTGCAATTGGAATTGCCACTGCAGCAGCAGCAGCAGCAGCAACGGCAACGGCAACGGCAACTGGCAACTGGCATTGCAACTGCAACAAAGTATCTGTGACTGGCTGCGTTTTGCCGTTTAAAGCGTGAAAGTGAAATCTATTTTTCGTTTTTTGTTTTTCTCTCATTTTTTTCTCGCTTTTTGTTGAATTTTCTTCAAAACGCGCTTTTCTTTGATTTCTGTCTGTCTGTCGGTCAAACAGCAGAAATCTCTTTTCTTGGTCAGTGAACCTTTTTGGAAAACAGCAACAACAATAACAACAATAACAGTCTCGATACTTACACAATATCGAAGAAAACGATAACCGATTACCGGCGCGATAGTTTTGTGGCTTACCTGCAAAGAAAGCAGAGATGGAAAAGGTGGGGAAAGGTTAATAAAATAAAATAGAACTCGGGCAGCTCGAAAGAAAATTTATTATGCATACGACAGATAAACGTGTGTCGCTGCTAAAAAGCTACAGAAAATAGAAAAATGTATTTAAAAATATACAAAAGGCGAGGAAACTTGGCGGCGCTTGGCAACGTAAGAAAAAAAAAAAAAAAAAAAAGAAAAACGTAAGAAGAAAATGTTAAAAAGAAAATAGAAACGATCTCCGAGGAAGACATAGAAATCAGGGTGTGATTCTGCCAAGGCGCACATTTTCTTTTCAATTAATTTGGCTCGTTTTTCTTTTTGTTTTTCTGTTGTTTTTTTGTTTTGTTTTTTTCAGCCCATAGAGTGAAGTATCCCAAACGATAAACCTCTAGGTCTTTATATATAACACCCTCAGGCTCCTAGCCAGGCCCAGTCATCGTTCACTGTACCCTGTTGTGTGTACCCTCGTCTCTTGTTGTACTCAAAAATTGTCACATTCCTCGAGCAATCTAGGACAGCATTTGTGCTCTACATACGACCGGGGCTATATCTATAATATATACCCAATTTCTACATTTCTACATTTCTACTTTTATATTTTATTTAGGCTTTTGAGTGCTATTTAAACAGCTGAAAGTTGTTCGTTTATTTGCCATTGTTTAAAGCCCAAACAAAGCGAAGCACTTGCACTGAGGGGAAACTATGGCAACGATATATACTATATATTTAACGATATATATAGTTCTTGTTCAATAATTTCGGGAAACGTCACACAGGTAAGGTAACCCCGACTCGCAGATACCTTTGTGTGTGCCCCCAGGTATCTACGCAAGCAGCTCTCACCTTAATTCAATTAGCCGCCAGCCCGTCCTTAACTTGAACGTATCCATTTTTAATTAGAACGGTGCAAATTTCGCCGCGTCAATTGCATGCACAATCTATATATACAGTTGCGAAAAAAATAATAGCAGCACCATAATGTATTTTGTTCTCGATCAAATA
>JAEIHY010011756.1:0-20083 GCA_018904565.1 Drosophila tsacasi
GAGTAAATTAAAAAAGATCGATTAATCGATTCGAGAATCGATTTTTTCCCCAGCTCTACTGAGAACAATGTCTTTATTTTTTAAAGACAATTAAACAAAAAAACTTGGCAAGTTGCCAATTAATTAAAATTAAAGGTTGTTCTGCCATGTTTGTTCAAGATCAGGTAATTTTAGCTGCTTGAAAGCTTAATCCATTTTAAAATACATCTAAAACTCACCTCATCCTCCTCTGTGATGATGGACGACTCGATCCAGTCTTTGATGCGGTTCTTCTTCTGTAGGCGATCCACATTCGTCTCGATCCCGCAATCGGCCAGAGTGTACAGCAAACGATTCTTCTCATCCGGACTGCTGTGGAAGGAGTACATGGACGGACAGAGCTCATCGGTCTCGTACTCGGCCATCTCCTTTTGCGCTGTCTTGGCCAGCCAGCGATCGTCTAGGAACTTGGTCACATCGGCCAGGCTCTTCGGACGGTTGGAGATCCTGGCGAAGAAGCGCTTGAACATGCGCTGGGCATTGGAGGTGAGTAGCTTAAACAGCCGAGGAGTTCGCCGCAGGGGCATCATCATAAGACCACCCTGCCAGGCCAAATATCGCACATATCGGGGATCGTCGGAAGCAGCCTTCTGCCAGGGCAAGCAACCAGTTAAACACACAAAGATCACGATGCCAAACTGCCAGACATCGTGGCTGGGATCGGCTCTGGAGTAAAGGGTAAAATAGTTAATTGGGAAACTTTGTTACTAGCTCTCTGCTTACTTGTAACTGCCCTCGGGCTTGATTTCTAATACTTCAGGCGGACTGTAGGGCAGCCACTCGTTCCGCCGCTCCACAGTGGAACCTGTGGGAAAGGACTCGCCGAAATCGCAGAGCTTAATGCGCTGGAAGTCTGAGCGATAGATAAGGACATTGTCCAACTTGATATCCCGATGGACTATGTCTCTGTAGGAAAAGTAAAATATGTATAATTAGTAGTAGGAGAAAGGTTTAGAGATTGCTTTTTGCTATTTGGTAGATACTTAAACTTACTTTGAATGCATGTAGTCTATGGCCGAGGCCAATTGTTTGGCCACACGCTTACTGTAAACTTCGCCCACGCCCGAATCGGTCACGTTCGATGTGAGATCCCCTGAAATTAAGAAATCCTCATGAAAATGGTTATTTTTCTAATATATATAGTGCTACACCCACCTAATGGAGCATATTCCTGTGTGAAAACGTAGAAACCCGCCGTCTCAAAGGCCACATCGTAGGTGGTCACTATGTGTCGGTGCACGCCCAAATGGAGTCCGTAGTGGAATTCCCGGTAAAAGTCTCGTAGGGTCACATAGGGTTTGGGCACAGCTTTCAGGACCATCTCCGTCTGGGATCCCCGGTGCTCAACCAGCAAGATCTTCCCGAACCATCCCTCGCCAACGATCTGAATGATATCAAACTCGTCCACAAGCTGGATCTATATATAGATGACACATTAAAATAGCTGTGATTGCGACCAAAAAACTACACCATCAATGTTTTCGATTTGGTGTGTGTTGAAACTTTTTGGGAAAGCTGTCGGTATTAATTAATTAGCCAATAATTCTGCTCAACTAAGAGGAGAAGGAAACAGCCTCTTTTTTTTCAACTAGTCTCTGTTTCAATTTCTTTAGATTCTTGTAGAGGGAATGAAAAGTATTCTAAGTTTAGCCTCGATTAATAATAGTTCCTGTTCATAAATTGACTCATTCCCAAACGGCTTCCTGTTCTGAAAAATCAAAGAGCAGAGCTTGGTGCAATATGCTGCGCCTCGTTTAAGACCCACCTCAACTATATCGGAACAATAAAATACACAAATGTACAGAGCTACATTTGTATATATAAAGAGTGAGCGTGAGCAGGGTGTATATATAGTGGCGTTACCTAGACCTATTAAACATTACTGTATTCGAGACCGAGACGAGGCCCATTGCTGTTTGTGTTTAATGATCAGAAATCTAATCGTTAACATGGCATTTTCCCCGACGTGTTGTAGACGATTTCCCGGGGAAGAGATTATTGGCAGATTGCCCATCATAACGCTCAAGACGCGACTGGGCCAAGTCGAACTCTTAATACCTTTCTATAGCTATTTGTTTATTGGCTGGATAGATCATAAAGCGATATTGGGATAAAACCAAATAAAGCCAGATTGATTCACTCACCTTCTCCAGTTCGAACTCTCGGATCTTGTGGATGTGTCCACGTGGTTTCTTTGACATTTTGACTGGTTGCAAATGTTCGTTCCTTGGCTGATGGCTTTTGGCTTTCGCCTCAGTTCATATTCACTTGATTCACTTTCAATTCTGCGAAGCTTTGTCCATGAGCAGGCCAATAAAATAATTGAAAGAGTTTATGTACGCGAATGTATCTACCAGAATGTATCTACATATTTACACTTTTGTATACAAGACGGGCGTTGTAAATATTTATAGCGACAGCAGCAACAGCAGAAGCAGCAAAGGAAAACATTTCTATATCTGTTGGATTCCTTTATACGCGCTAGTAGTATCTTTATTTATGTGCGTTGTCTTTTGGCTTTTGTTGCTTCTGCTGCTGCTGCAGCTGCTGCTGTTTTTTTTTGCAAAAGTAAATCAAGAGATGAATCCGAAATTGATCGGGCGCCTTTTCGCTTCCTGGTAATCGGACATGGACCTATTATTGCACATCTAGTGGAAATTCACCATAACAAATACGGGTAATCCGCAGAGCAGCGCGTGCACGTATAAATATTTGGACACGTACACACCACACACACACACACGGACAAACGAGCGGAAGAATTCGAAAGAATCGCTCGCCAGACGGCAATAAGTTTTTAGAATCAGGCCGCACAATTCTTCTCGTCACTCTCCCCGGCTTCTGTTCAGCTCTGTCCGTTTCTGTTTTGATGTTTGTTTTCTCTTTTCGCTTTATGCATAATATCAACAGCTAAATTAAAAATAATGCCCGCGCCTGCCTCTTATATAAAAACCTTTGGCGAAAGTAGCTTCTGCAGATTTTCGCGAGCGGCGGAATGAATTCGCGTCTAATTTATCCAGCGGAACGCACTACGTATATCGACACGCATTTCCACACGCACTGCCGCAATTTTGTCAAGTGAGCTGGCAGCACTCTCGGCATATGTACATATGTGGGAGTATGTATTTTATACAGCTGCACCTGCAATTAAATCCGCGGTCTGCTCTGCCACAACGCATCCGAAGTTCACGAGTGCCCGTTGCCAACTGCTCTCGGTTGGGATTTAAAAAAAGATATTCCGAGCACTGCACGCGAGCGTTTTCGAAAATGTTTTCGAAATATGTTTGTGCTGCTGGTGGGAGATTTTTAACGAGAGAGGAGGGCATAGGAGGAGAGATCGTTGCACAAGAATATAGCCAGAATAGAGCAGGGCTAACAGAATAGAGAGGATTTTACAATTATCGACCCCGTTTAACCCCTAGATTTTAGAAAATATTAAACTGAAATTGTTATATGGTGCTTTTCGATTTTTATTTCTATTCTTCGCGAAGAATATATGTATTTATAGGGATTATTTCACCTTCTAAAGCAACTTACAACATAAATAATTATAAACTATATAAATGATTGAAATTAAATCAATTTCTCCTTAAAAGTTTATTATACCTTTGAGGGTATTCTAATTTTATTCAGAAGAATGAAAAGTAGTGAAGGATTCATTTCCGACCCTATAAATCAAACAGCATCAGCAGCCGAGTTCATTAACCCAAGTCCGATAGAAAAAAAATGTTGTAAACATTTTCAAAATTTTGTAAGGGGTTAATCAGTAAAATTATCTACAACAACAAAAATTATTTCATTATTTTAAGCTAAAAAAAAAAACTACCTCAGAACAGCTTTCCAAAATGAAATTAACACATTTTTAGCAAAGTTATGAACGATTTAAATAATAAATTACAAACTGCAAGGTTTATAAAAACTTTGGCTTCCCAAAGTTAGCTTCCTTTCTTGTTTTACACTAATTTCTTTCTCAAAAATCACAATTCAGCGGGCTAACATGCCTCTGTTAATATTCTTTCCACCCAACAACAGCAGCCTCCCCAGTTAACAGCGCACACACAGTGAATCTCTGCACCAATACAGCACAGCGGTCATGTACACAAGAGCATCACGTATACGCACCGTTGTCGTGGTATATGTAAGCCAACTCTAATTGGTCACTTCCGTTCCGGTTCCGTCGACGTTTCCTTGGCGCATGCGACTTTCAGGCTTTCAGTTTGGGGACTTCAGCTCTAGAGGTTCAACTTCTCCGCCACCGCTGTTGCTGCTACTGCCGCTGCTGCGCTTGTCACACACACAAAAAAACTCTGCCATGGCACATAAGTGCTGTGTGCTATTCGAATGTGTGTGTGTGTGTGTGTGATAAGAGATGCAGCCTTTATAACCACTTGTCGCGGACTATAAAAGTGGCAACTGGCCAGCAGCCATTGGCAAACGCTCGCATGTCACCGAAGGCGCAACAGCTCCGATTCGAAACGATTTCGATTCTGATTCCGATTTAAGTTGAGAAATTTCCCAAAAATATATATATCTGCTAATGAGTGTGAAGTGAATTTCGGTCTGGATACTGTTTTGCGGAGCTCCTTGCCTAGTTTTCTATATATTTTTGGACAGTCTCAAGGATTACTTAACAATGGATTGGTGCAACTGTAACGTTTGAGCTTGATATTGTCTAGGTAAGTTGGTGAAAGTATGTGAATATAAATCAGAATTACTTTCTATTTGATTTTGTAATATTGTGAAGTTAAAAGTAAAGAATGAAAAGAGGATATTGAATTCACTTAGCCAGCTTAAAAGTGCATAAATTTGTGTAAAAGTGTTAAACATAAAGAATTCTTGCTCAGATTCCAGGTACTTTTAACAAATTTAAAAATATTTCGTATACTGCGATTTTGTTAGGGATTTTGGTTCTTAAATAAATATTAAAAGTTTAAAATAACATGAGAAATTATCAATACTAAAAGTCGGCCCAGGTACTTTTAACAAATTTATAAATATTTCGTATACTGCGATTTTGTTAGGGATTTTGGTTCTTAAATAAATATGCAAAGTTTAAAATAACATGAGAAATTATCAATACTAAAAGTCGGCCCATTTACAGCTTATAATTCAAAATTATAATGCAATTCTAAGTGTTCTTCTCAACTTTACAGTATGAATGTAAAAGGAACATGTTTGCATATAAAATACCCTGAGCAAGTGCTATTTATGAGTAGATTTTGTTAAAATACTAATTCAAAATTAATTTAAATAATAGCTATTACCAATTATTATCTATTTTCAATCCTACTCACAAATTATCCTAAAATATACCCACAACTGCTGAATAAATTCCTCAATAATCTGCAACATTTTATTCATAAAACTTTTCTTTACTTTGTAACTCTTCCTAAAAGGTCTCTAGTTTGATCATTTCCAACTACAAGTGCCAGTTCTTTATCGAATCATAAACAAACTTTTTTTATAATTGTACTTGCTCATAAATAAGCCCCGAGTAGCGGCTAAGCCCGTCGGGCACTTGAAGCACTCAATCTGCATTCCGCTTAATTGATCACAGCTCTGGGCAATTAAAGTCAGCGGGGAAGAATTAAGTAGATCAGATTAATTGTTTGACGTGTTTGTGGTTTCATTTTACACGCAAAGATTCCCCGAGAGTTCCGTATACTATACATATATGCAAAGACAACATCATAAATATATATACTTGTTCTGTGGTGTGGATGGGTTGGTCAAGTGTTTGCTGGCCAGTGTGTTTGGACATGCCACCTGTCGTATGCGTAATGTGCCAACGAGCTCTTCAAGGGCTGGGTGAGCACATGTCGTGGCCAAACAGGTTTCAAGTGGCCCTGGACACACACTCATTGAGGTCCATGGATTTACTGAAGAGTAGAAGGATGGCCAGTGGATTGGGACATACATGATTCCGGGTTGATATTCGGTCGGGGCATATACACATACATATATTCGAATCTGGAAAAGCTAACTGACCCATTGAAGTGTTTCGATTTCACACAGATTCCAAAGTGCGGCGGCGGGAACTTTAGCGTGGTCGAATATCGACACGATTTGGGTCAAGGACACGACGGGTTATATAGTCGCAGATGTCACCAACGGGACAGGTATCCAAATCAAAGACGCCCACGCCACACGATAACGATAACAATAGCATCAGCGACGAGCGGGAAACATGGAGCGGCAAAGTGGATTTTTTATTATCGGTTATTGGATTCGCCGTCGATTTAGCAAACGTCTGGAGATTTCCCTATTTGTGTTACAAAAATGGAGGTGGTAAGTAGTAATATATATATTTTAAACCATTTCTTTGCGTCAAATCGAACGTATATAAATGATCGATTTTATGATATATTTTTGTAGTTTTCAATTGAAATAACTTTTTTGTTTTTGATTTAATTTGAATTTAAAGTATACAATATATATAAATATAGTGTCTACAGTATTCTACATCTTTGGGTAAATAAAATTAGGGATTTAAAAACCTCTGCGACTTTGAAAAAGGTTAAAAAAGTGTTTTCGAATCATGCTGACTTATTTAACAACACAAAATATCCGACAAGCATTCGCGTAATTTTTCTCTGTGTGAACTGGCCAATTAGGGGACAAAGACATTTCGTGAATCGCTCCGGCTGAGTGAAAATAATTTATATGGCTTTACACATCATTGGGCTCGCCACGGAACCCGTCGCTTTCCGCTCTCCGCATTTCGCACTCCGCATTTCCCTTTCGGCCTTGTTAACACTTTGTCAAAGTGGTGCGAAGTGCGGTAAGTGGGGGGAGGGGGATGGAGGCAGGCTTGGAGCTCACATCCTTTATGGAGTGGCTGGGAAAGAGGGGGGAATGGACTCCGCACACTCGACTCGAACACTTACTACGCTTCCTGATCCTCACCGTCGACGCCATCATTCAAAACAATTCCAAAAGTTAAGTGCTTCTGTATGACAACTAAATCTGGCAGTCATAATCGCATTTGGCCTGCTTACTCTTTACCCTCCTCGTGCACTCGCCTTCACCCCACTCCCGGGCAATATGTCAGCCGGCTGATGTGGAGTTCAGAGCTGTGCTCTCTAGGCTTTTGTTGCCGCCGGAGCACTTTCCCCATCGCATTGTGGGAAATTCATGTGCGAAACATGTCTTCACCCCATTTTCCCCTGATGGCGGCACTTTCCCGCTGATGCGTTGTGAATGGATTGTGGCTCCCAACACGGGCCGGGCCCTTCGATATACATAGTTATTACTATTTTATTATTATTTTTTTTTGGTCCATCAAAGCTTCTGCTGGATGCTTCCTGCTGCCTTTAAAATCATAATAATAAATTGTTATATTTATACGCTTCATTGCGTTCAATCAGTGGCTCCGGCTACGGCTTAAGTTCCACTTTATGTCCGTTGCCAGGGACCACGACCACCACTTCCACCAACTCGCTCAGGTTGCGATTATTGCCACAGCTTAGTCGGTATTATTTATTCTCTTTCCCATTTTCCTGCTTACAACTCACAGGAGAGGGGGATAGGAGGAAGCTGTCCTGGCAGCAACAGGCTGTGCCAGTCACAATGTCCTGGATTAGGGCTAAAAACCTCAAGGAGAAGCACTTGCTCAGGCACCTTAGGGCTTAGATCGCGCATACGTTCATCATGCATACTTACCCAGTTAAATATGCATTTTGTCCTTAGGAATTTTGCCTTAAAGGGATAGGAACAGCGCTCTGCCTCTTCAGGACTTTGAAAGTATCTCTATATTTCATGCCTAGTTCGTTATGACTGCTAGTTAAGACAATTAACATTACCCACTATCGATGAACATAAATTGTACCAGTTTTGACCAAGTGATGGCGTGAAAATTCAATTACTGGCACATATTTTCCACGGTGTCCATGACGAGGGGGAAATGCACTTGAAGCAACGGAAATTATGGCTTCAACAACAGTGTCGGGGACGTCATAGATGGCCTGACTTTATTTTAGACGTTTTTGTTTTACATTTCCACCCATAATTGACACGACAGAAGGAAGCCTCCGAGGCTGGAAAATCCTTTGTAGCTACGAACCTACATATATAGCAAGCACAGCGCCCATGCATACATATATACCATAGAGTGGCTGGTGGGGTATATAATGTCCGTAGACGACTCTGTCGGCCACTTTGCCTGCTAATAGACATAATCAAATCATAAAAACATCATCCCCTGTCACTCAACAAAGTATCGATGGCACTCTACCAATTGTCGGGCCCAAAAGGGAGGGTTTTCCCAAGGGGGGAGGGGGCTGGGTATTGCCGGAGGTGACGGAGATGACTGCAGGAGACAGGCGTCCTTCCTCTTCATCTCACCCTGTGTCTCTGTCTCTGGCCTGGCTTGGCCCGGCTGCTGTTAATGTTTTTAAAATGTCCTTAGAGTGGCACTTGTAAAACAATTTGATTTTGTGTACCATCGAACATACATAAAAGTATGGCGTATGGTGTCTATGTATTTAATATGTGTGTAATTATGTTTGGCGACAGGAGCGAGGCGAACAATGCAGAGGCTGTGACACGGGTCAGTCTCCAAGTGTGGCGGTTATGCAATCATTATCGTAAAAAAGTTATTGATTGCGCCTTCGGTTAGAATGCAGGCGAGGTGGAAGTCGGTTGAGTTGGGAAAAGAGAAAGAACAATTTTATTGGGGGTGTCACATATGCTTCTGGCACAAGCATATGAAGACTTTGATTTTAGGAAAAGCTTAGTTATTTAACACTTTAAGGTTCCAGAAAAGGGGACCTTAAACAGTCAGCAATTTATATGTATTATTTTTCGTATATTTCATTAATTTTTTTATTTTTTACTGATATTTAGGAAGGTTTTTCTTATCCATTAAAATATATAGAAGCATCCCCCTAAATCTATAATATTTATCCCATTTCAGGCGCCTTTCTTGTGCCCTACTGCATCATGTTGGTGGTCGGTGGCATACCTCTATTCTACATGGAACTGGCCCTTGGCCAACACAACCGTAAGGGAGCCATTACCTGTTGGGGTCGCCTAGTGCCACTATTCAAAGGTAAGAAGTTCTCACTAAAGCTGAAATTAAAATAAACCAGGATATATATTTTATCAGGAATTGGCTATGCGGTGGTGCTGATAGCCTTCTATGTGGACTTCTACTATAATGTGATTATTGCCTGGTCGTTGCGCTTCTTTTTTGCATCCTTCACCAGCTCATTACCCTGGACGTCGTGCAACAATATTTGGAATACCCCCAATTGTAGACCGGTGAGTGATATTTTGTGGAATTAATTATACCAGTTTTTAATTTGTTTTCCATTCATTCGGCTTTAGTTTGAGAGCCAGAATGCCACTCGGGTCTCAGTGATAGGCAATTACAGTGACTATTATAGCCTGGGCAATCAAAGTCTGCTCTATAATGAGTCTTATATAAATGGTTCGCTGACGAGCTTGGAAGCCCCTGCTGGAGGTCACATGGAGGGCTTTCAATCCGCTGCCTCCGAGTATTTTAAGTGAGTGGTTTATCTATTTATAATTACACTTTATAAAATATTTCTTTCTACATCTAGCCGTTACATTCTGGAGCTGAACCAAAGCGAGGGCATCCACGATTTGGGCGCCATCAAATGGGACATGGCGTTGTGCCTATTGATTGTCTACTTAATCTGCTATTTCTCCCTGTGGAAGGGCATCAGTACCTCTGGCAAGGTGGTCTGGTTCACAGCCCTCTTCCCCTACGTGGTACTACTAATTCTACTGATCAGGGGTCTCACCTTGCCCGGATCGTTCCTGGGCATTCAGTATTATCTTACGCCCAACTTCAGTGCCATCTACAAAGCGGAGGTTTGGGTGGATGCAGCCACGCAGGTGTTCTTCTCCCTGGGTCCAGGATTTGGTGTGCTTTTAGCCTATGCATCCTACAACAAGTATCACAATAATGTGTACAAGTAAGTGCGATTTTGTGGGGCGTTCTCTCAGGTATTTATATGATCTTTCTTTCCTTAGAGATGCCTTGCTTACCAGCTTCATCAATTCGGCTACCAGTTTTATAGCAGGATTTGTGATATTCTCAGTGCTCGGCTATATGGCTCACACATTGGGCGTGAGAATCGAGGATGTGGCCACTGAAGGTCCTGGCTTGGTATTCGTGGTCTATCCAGCTGCCATTGCCACCATGCCGGCCAGCACATTCTGGGCTCTGATATTCTTCATGATGCTGCTCACTCTGGGACTGGATAGTTCGGTAATTATATATAAATCATACTTGGAAAACATAGTGCTAAATCATTTGAATTACTTACAGTTTGGCGGATCAGAGGCCATTATTACTGCCTTGAGTGATGAGTTCCCGAAGATACGAAAGAACCGGGAGCTGTTCGTTGCTGGTCTGTTTTCCCTCTACTTTGTGGTTGGTTTGGCCAGTTGCACTCAGGGTGGATTCTACTTCTTCCATTTGCTGGATCGCTATGCCGCCGGCTACTCGATCCTGGTGGCCGTGTTCTTCGAGGCGATCGCCGTGTCCTGGATCTATGGAACGAATCGTTTCAGCGAGGATATAAGGGACATGATTGGCTTCCCGCCGGGTAGATACTGGCAGGTGTGCTGGCGCTTCGTGGCTCCCATCTTCCTGCTCTTCATCACAGTCTATGGCTTGATTGGTTATGAACCGCTGACATATGCGGATTACGTGTATCCCAGTTGGGCCAATGCGCTGGGCTGGTGCATAGCCGGCTCGTCGGTGGTGATGATTCCGGCGGTGGCCATATTCAAGCTGCTTTCTACGCCGGGAAGTCTGCGGCAGCGGTTGACCACTTTGACCACACCGTGGCGCGATCAACAGTCGATGCAAATGGTGCTGAATGGGGTCACCACCGAGGTGACAGTGGTGCGATTGACCGATACGGAAACCGCCAAGGAACCCGTCGATGTCTGAGCTCGACCTATTGCTCGTTTTCAAGTTTACTACGTTTAGATTTGGAAATTTACCAACAACTCACGTTCACGTACTTGTGGCATTGCGGGAGAGTGTTAGCGTTTTTGATTTTTTGACATTAGGAAGGCCACGTCCCGAAGGATCGGCTAATTTCGCAAACAACGTACTTAGGTTTCGGCATTGGAAGAGGAAAACCAAAGAGACAGAGAACAGCGTCAAGCCATAAGTCCTAAGTTAAGATTAGCTTGTAGTTTGTATGGTTAATGCCACTTATATAGCATACACATATATACATATATAAATAATGCTGTGTAGATAATACCAAAATCCATTAGAACGGAAGGCCAGCCATCGTTTAAACCACCTAAAAAAAACTCCAAAGAATGTTTGCATGTGCCAATGGAATTAACCACACGATCATAGCTCTAATTGGACCAAATTGGGCATAGAATCTGTACATACACAAGAATCAATGATGTAAAAGCTTTAAACACGTTATAGGATATGTCTCACGGAACTGAAGCATTGAAAGCTGCCACAGTTGTACCCCAAAATCCCCCCAGACAGCCATGGGGGGATTTTGTCATATGCCAAAAGGTTTGTTCTAGACTTATTTACCCCCGTCCAGCCAACTGCCATTGATTGCTTAAAGCAGCCATTTTAAGCAATCAATTGGGAGTTACGAAGCATTCCCCATTCATAGATCATTTATGTACATAGACTTATGATATTTTGTAATTATTTTAAGAGTTTCTATCACGCTGAAGCAGAACTAACAGCCATGAGTTCTGTTTCAATTTGTTGAAATAAATTATTATACTTTGAGTTACTCAAAATTGAGGAGGTTGTTTAATTGTTTAATTCTCTAGATTCTAGATTCCTCAGGCAAAACGAGTCCCAACCTTGCAATCCCTGAAATAAATCACCACCTTCTTGATTAGATATTCGGGTTTTTATTCCAATTTGTATGCTTTGGTTTCTTGTACAATAATTTCAATTATTAACGTATAAAAGTAGAGAGGGGATCGTAACAAAAGCAACTCATATAATTTCCATTTCGATGATTTGTATCAAGTAGCGCAGTTCCGGATAAATATTGAACTCCCTCTCGCTGAATCGCAGCTTTTGAGTAAGTATTCTTAGTTGGGGGTACATATTACATATCGCATATATATTTGGTATGAGGCGTACTTCTTCGCACGGCACTATGTAAGCTTTTGCATTAAAAATATATAGTATGTATGTTATGTATGGTTAGGTCCGATGTGAGAGGTCTAACTCCCCCGGTAATTGATACTCGTATAACATGTTGCGGTGTATGCAGATTACGTATGTTGGTCGGGTTTTGGGTTAGGGTTGCGATTAGGAGGGTGCCTCTAGTTTTTGATTTCTTTGGTGTGAACATGGTTTGCAACTATTGCTAGAATACATATGGTATCCCTTCTGGTGCTATAGAGCTGAGGATTTTAACCCAATAGAGCTTAGCGTATGTACAGTAAATATTTTTGATTCTGATCCAGTTTGTTTTGGTATACGGACTATACATATACATATAGGTTCATAATTATAGAGCAGAGCTGCTCGTGCAGAGCATCCAGAAGGAAGCCTTGGCTGCTCTGTGCGACTACCTCTGCTTTTGAGATATTCTGTTCATTCTTTGCGCGGTTACGAGTATTTGCGGGCAGGGAATGCGCCAACTTGATATTATTCGTGGATGTATGCTATTTCGTGCTCTTCGATGATTCGCTAACTAATCAATATGCTATATGTAGATGTATGTATGTATATGTTGTGCAATAACGCCTAAAACCCATTCATACAATGCGCTGTTCGCTCAAGCAACAAATACGATCTCGCCACTGAAAGACACTTTCTGAATTGACAAATGATCTAATGACCTATGTGAGTGTCCGATGGAATCTCTTAACTGACTTCGGTTAAATGTATAACAGTTATAAAATCTAATTCATATTACGTCTGTGCATTGAGATTTGTTCGGTGGATGTTATATATATATATATATATATTATAAAGTATATCTCTATTATATATGATATCAGCTATTATTACGTCAGTAGAAAATAACATTTAATCCGTTTTTAAAGCATTCGTTTTGGTTTTTGGTTTTCGAAAATTAAATTTTCATTAGAGCGCACACAAAACTGGTTTCATAATTCGATAAAATGTTGCGTTAAACCTTCGGGGAAATATATATATATATATCTAGGGGATACAGCACGGAATAAAGCCTTTGAGGCCCCTCGTCAGAAGCCCTTCTTTCGGCTCATAGCAAAAGCGAATCGGCAGACCGTACGTAAGATAGGTAATTCAACTATAAAGGCTACATTGGGAAACAATCGGTTATAAACAATATCTATATATATAAATATGAATTTGTTATCAATTATTTAGTACCAAGTCTACGTAATAGGAAAAATGCCTAAAGTAATTGCCTTATGTACGCTTAAAAATTACTGTAATGCACCAAGAGATTTCACTTTCAGTTTTATCAGCGCTCTAAATGTATCCATATCCATATCAGTATCAGTATCCGTATCAGTATCCAATTACAATCATTCAGATCAACATATATACGCGCACTTGTTTATAATAAGTACAGGCCGACGACATAAAGTATGAGATACCTAGTCCAACATTCATATTCGAGTTATTTGCTATGCACTTTCCGAATATCTATCTATATCCTTTGTGTATGTATGTGTGAGTCCCTAGATCCTACTTAGGTCTGCTGTATTGAGCTCAAAAATGCAGGATCCACCGAGGCCACCTTCGCCGTGAGGAAGGCGTGCATGCAGAAGAGCAGGCTCTGCAGGACTTGGCATTCCAGTTCCTGTTAAAGAGAACACAAACTTAATTAAGGTTCTTACAAAATCCCGATGGCTTTCCCTACCTTTGTCTCTATAGCCCGACTATCGTGATCCTGAAAATGCAGCTTCAGCTTGGACTTGCCGTCGTCACTGGAGCCCCTCAGCTGTGAGAATTTATATTGCCAAACAATGGCAGAGTCGGCCCCTTCGGCCAGGGAAAATCCAGCCTGCCAGTCCAATGTAAGTCCTCCACTCTTGCCATGATGCGAAACGGCAAATGTTTTGCGCTGAGGACGAGATTGAGTTAAGTCACCTGTACTTATGGCTTAATGGCTTCAACTCACGCCCAATTTAATAACACTGGTCACGATAGCCGCATTCCAGCTGTTCTCGATCCTCAAGAGCTCCTGTCGGGTTTCCACGCTCAAGTAGCGGGGTTCGTGACCAGAACTTTGGAGCAGGAAGCAATGCTGGCGGCTATCCACAGTCTCCGATTCCTTGACAATACGGAACATGGTTTGGTACACCTTGTAGACGACCAGGGCCTTGCTAATGCCAGCAACATTGAGCTATTAATAAGCAAAGAAATTATTTTATACATTTTACTATTTATAGTTGTTAGGTATTTGCTAACTTACTGGCGGCGTTTCAAAGAGCATCACTTCAGTTCCCTTGAGCAGCAGAAATCGGGGCTTATAACTCTGCCAAGATATATTGTTATTAATCACTCCCTCATTCACCCAGCCCATGTACTCGATGCGTTCGCCCACCGCAAAGTTTCTGTTGTACAGCTTCATCTATGAGGGTAAAAATATGTTTTAAAAAGGTTTATTTACTTATTTGGTTTTGAATTTTTACCTGTAAATGCGTTAGGCCCACCACATTATCTGTTATCAACTTAAGCCACTGACTAAGTATGGCTAGTTCATCGCAGTGTATGACTCCAGTGGTAATGCCGTTTAGGCCACGAACTTCAAATGCATTTTGTCGCAGCTTATCGGTGCCATAAATGTATCTTGTCACATAGGCCATCATTAGAGGTACTGGAAGATAAGAAAGAGGATAAGTTAATGTGGGTATTTACTTTAAGAAGTGCTGTATTAATTTAACAATAAATCATAAGTAAAAAAAGAAACAATTGAATCAAAGGTAAGCTTCCCTGTACATAGCAGTTGATAATTATAGTGCAAATTACCCTAACCCTTGTACATTAATAACTAAATAATATTATCTTAACCCTTTAATAACAAACTCCCCCTCATTTACCTGCCACCACATCGGTCCATCTTTTTTCGGGTTCCGAGCATATGGACATGGGACGACTGCAGCTGCGACTAATGGTTCCACTATTGACGGAGGACTTGTAGCCCTCGTCGGCCTTCAGTTCAGCGCACGTAGCATCGTTGTCAGAGTCGGGCGTGTCTTTGGTTACTGAAATTTACCCCAAAAAATAAAACAATGTTAATTAAATATTTATGGTATTAACACCCCGCCCAAAACTCACATTGCTTCTGAAGGAAGGGTGTGGCAGCGCGATAGTGCTTCACCGTAAGCACAACAATATCTCCGGCATTTCGTAGTATATTCACCGCATCGTCATGGGGACAGGCCGTGATGTACTCCCCATTGACCTTGATGATGGCATCGCCCACAAACAGCTGACCCGTTATATCAGCTGCCTGATCCTTATAGATTCTGGATATTAATATAGGTAGCTTGTGCTCAGCTCCACCTTTTATGCTCAGTCCTAGGCCGCCTTGCTTTTGGCGCGTTATTTGAACCATGCGTTCCTGCATTAAATTTGGTGTTAAATTAATCCTAATTTCATATATATAATTTCAAGTCTTACCTTTGATTCCATGGGCGGTCCATTCGGATTACAACTAGTTGGGGTTACCACTTCCAGCTTCTGAAGCGAGAGCAACTCCATGGTGAGATTGAGACGCAGGGGCTCAGGTCTGCTCTTGCCATCGCTCACATGGACCATGCCAGTCCTCACCTGTAAGGTATTTTTATCGAATTATAATCTAGATGACTAAATATATATTTAGCTTACCTTTAGATTTTGATCCAGTTTTTCTTCTATTGGCGTTGCCATGGTGTCAGAGAGCTTCATTATTCCTGAAATCATTCAAAATAGGGTATTAGGAAAGTGATTTATGGTGGCAGCTAGCTTAATATTCTAGAGTTCATATTACAAATGGGATTTTAAAGATGAAATGTGATAAAACGATGCAGAGGGAGAGATTTATATTTGGAAAGCAAACTTTAGGTTTTAAATATGTCTAAACAAAACTAATAATATATATCTTTCTGAAGATTTAGCAGAGATTTATTATAAAATCATAAAATTCGTGTACCTTAAAGAGAATACATTAAAATTTAATATGAACCTTTAAAAGTCTTACCCTCAACCATCCCTCGTTTCTATAGAAAGCTATTTATGGTTTACAAAAAATAATTTGTGACATTTTTAAGGCAAACATTACCCCTTAAATATGTTGATTTGATTGATTTCCCCGGAATGAATAATTTAGTGTGAAACGAGTAAAGGCCATGTAAAAAGGTTGGTAATGTTGCCTGACTTGCGGCAATAAAGGGAGGGCTATACCCTTGTTAACCGATCCGACGATGGCCGCCAATCAAGTTGGCCTAGTAGGCCAGGAGGAGGCGACTTCTGAGAGGAGCCTCCACCCCTTCGGTGTTATTGTTAACACAACGGAATATACATACATATATTGTGGCCATGGCAATGGGCCGTGAAGCAAGTGCAATCAAATCCCGACTCCAGCTCCGGTTGCCATTATCGATTGCCAATTTCCACGTAACAGATACATTCGAGACGCAGACAGCAGAAAGCAACGCAATTGCAATCATCGGCGGAGCATATCGAATTACGTTGGCACACTGGGCCACCACCACCGCTGATGAGCCACTGGCGGCGGTTCAAGGTGAGCCGTGCAATTGCCTTAATTAAATTACACATGCAATTAGAAGCAATTAAGCGGCGGCGATGTGCAATGGAAATCTGCCAGATCGAAGCGATCCATTCCTCGTACCTACGCATATTCCGGGAAAGCCCTGCGCCGCGGCATATGTTTTCCATTAAAGTGGAAAATAAATATGCTACCGGAAAACCAGATATGAGTGAAAACACATTGAAGTGCGCGCCCCTCCCTCCATCTGTCGATGTTTGTGGTGCGGAGTGCTGAGTGCCGAAGTGTGGCCGCAACTGTTCGTGAGGAACGGGGGACCAGAATAAGAACGAGCATTTCGGATAACCACTTGTGCTCCATAAATAGGTGTTTCTCCCAGAGGAATCGAATGGGGGGCGAAGGCGTGGGTGGAGGGGAGCGCCTTTGAGCGCCAAATATGTGCATATGGTGCCTGCCGGCCGCAATGCCATCTGAAATTGAGAAATTCGCCATATGACTGGAGGGGGAGGAGGAGGACTTTCACTTTATTTGTTAACTTGGAAAATTGATTAAACAGAAGATGCAGTCGGAAAAATATTTTAAAATATAAATAAACTATGATTTCTTCATAAGTAATTAAAAAACTAATATGCATCGGGAATATAGTTTTCTGTAATTTATTTAAAGCGGAAAACTCTTTTATAAACTTTGAATCTGATTTTGGAGAGGAGTCTGTCTTATAAATAATTTAAAGTAGAAGATAATGGTAAGCAAGGCTTTATTTGAAAAATACAAATTGAAATTGAACTATAAGGGAATTTGTAACATCTTTGATGAGATACTTGTCAGGTAACCGCTGAAGAGAGTTTTAAGTGGTAAAGTTTAAAATAAATACTCCAATTCCCAGCTCAAAAAGGACTAAAATATAAACAACAGTCTTCTCAGAAACAAAAATAAAAGGGTGCTTATCACGAATATTTATTTTTTTGCATTAGTTTGTTAGAATTTTAAGAACACTAAAATACGAAAAAGAATTTAAAGAAATCATGGTCTGATTTTTTTTTTAATTTTCTTGCTGTGTATTACATTAAAATGTTTGTCTTAAATTCTGAGAGCATTGCAACTTGCAGAATTGTCGCTTTATCCCCGAGTCCCCTTTGGCTGGGCGCATGTCGTGGCAGCCAGAGAATGGTCATTTGGCGGACCACCGGGGAACACGCATACGCTCCGTTGTCCCGGGTTACCTTTGATTATGGCTTTATTACGTGTGCACGCTGCGCTGCGTGCTCCTGAGTCGTAGGACCGTAAAGTTGAGCTCTACCTCCCACCACGGGACGGGGGGCGAGGGAACGGGAAACAGGATTTACTGAGCTTCAAACCAAACAAGCCAACATGTTCGGCTCAAGGGTTTCGCCAATCAGCTGTGCCTCGGCAAAAGAGCAGCGGCAGCAGGAGCAGAAGCCTTTCGGGCTGTTTGCCTGAAGTTTCAGCGATTGAACTTTTTTTGCAGCTCTGCCACAGCAAGTAAAACAAACACACGCACACCCAAACACACTCACACAAACACACACACACGCAGGAGAGACATACTCGCATAACCGATACTTTTTGCCCGAGGGCAGAAACGTTGATTATTAATTTATGTGTGTTTGCTAAACAACTCCACCGCGCCCAGAATATCGGTTTAGGGATTACCTCCTTGTATTGACTTGACGGATGTACTTAGGCTCGGGCGGCACACATATATAGTATGTGATGTGTGCTATATATATGGACATATAACTGGCACAAAATCGTTTTTCGCCCCTTCCAATTGGGTCACATTTTCACAGTTCACAGTTCCGCTTGCTGTCCTGGGCTTGAACTCGCGACTCGGCCAAATCGCAGCTCATAAAAGTATGCTAACTTTCCGTTCTGTTTGTCACACTTTTGCCCACTTCACCATTAATGTATATATATGTTTATATATATATATATGTATATATTTGGTTGGCTGTACTCCCAGCGCGGAGCCAGGTCCTTTGAGGTCCAGAAAACAACGTTCCCAAAGCCAGAGCGCGAGCGAACTGAGAAACACACCGCCACCGCCACTTCGCTCAGCAGCAGCTTTGTGCAGCCTGCAGGCCATATGTTTTGTTTATCGTAGAGTTGCCCCGATTCCGGGGGTTAGCTACGGCCAGCGAACTTCCAAAGTTCGTGCCATAGCTTTGGGGCAACTTTGCTGCGGAAGCTCTCTGGTGTATTTTACTCAAGAGTTCTAGGTGGCGTTAAAGATACATTCTCTGACGGGTTTAGTTCGCACAACAGGCGTATACGCGATTTGTGGCGGTAAATCTATTTACAGGGTGTGTAAAAATTATTTGGAAATTTGTTCTTAGATTAAAATAAATATAATTATTTATCTATTTGAATTTAGAGCTCATATTTGCTTGATTTTTGGAGACTACGGCATCACGAAGCTTAGATTAAAGCTTTCGCGAAATTATACAGCAATTCTTAATTAATTTTCTTAATTTAAGGATTCTTTAGTTAAATTACAAGCAACTATGGGGGCCGAAGGTTAGTTAATACATAAAATATTACTTATTTAAATAAATATCAACTTAGAAACATAATTCATCTAAGAAATGTATTTTTATTTAGTAGAAGAGATTAAGTACATGGCTTAAAATACATGACTTAGCCAGTTACAATCAATTTAACAATTCCCCGTATATTTAAAATAATAAAAAAATATATTCTATAACCCAATTATGATATATTTCCAAAAGCTATATCATATCACAGTACTACTTCCGACCCCAGAGGTGCAATTCGTATCAATACAATACCTAAACCATTACTGAACAAATAAATAATTTTATAAACAAACAAAAACCGTAAATTGTAGGAAATGGTTGCCGAAAATTGAATAATTCCCTAGGGAACCGGTAGCTGGTATCTGTTGCTCCTCCACGAGCAAATAATATTCCCCATTTTGGCATGCAAGTCGAACGAAATGCTCGTTAAATGTTAATTAGAACGCTGAATCAGCGGCGTTAGCTCATTAAAAGTTTTGCGCGCCCATTTTTGTTGTGATTGTTAACCAGAATAGGGCCAAGTTCTTTGCGTTTTCTTTTTGTTTTTTGGCCCCGACCACCATCCCTTGCTCAGCTCAGTGATAAGCCCACGAATAAGTGGCATTCGAACACAATAGATGGGATGGGGGGGCGGAAAAGTTAATTAATGTATTAGCCAAGGTGAAGCCGCTCTGGCAGGTGAGCAGGAAAATCAGGTTAATACTCAAGAATAAGGTGGCTTTTGCTAAATAAATTAGAAAAAAACAAGAAAGGAAGCTAACTTCGGCAAACCGAAGTTTGTATACCCTTGCAGCT
>JAEIHY010011762.1:0-10415 GCA_018904565.1 Drosophila tsacasi
GTTGTATGCACCAATGGCAGTGACGTTGGCGGCACAGGAGCAGCGACGCCGACAGAGGACGAAGGAGCAGCAGCAGCAGCGGTAGCGGAAGCGGCGGTGACAACAACAATTTCATCGCTCAGCAGACGCGTTCGCTCATCGCAGTCGACGGCGACAGCGACGCCGGCAGTGCCGTTAGACAGCATTGCGGTTGTTGCAGTCGTTCTTCCTCTTTTTCTTCTTGTTGCTTTTATTGTTGTTTCTCTTCTCGACGGTAATATTGTTGTTGTTGTTGTTGTTGCAGCAAACAGATTCGGTTTCGCGGCTAACTGGGCATTTCGAAGGGCCAGCATAGGCACTCACACACACACACACATAGACACACACTTAACGCTTGATTGAATCTGAATTTCCGCCGCGGTTTTTCAACACGACCAAAAAAAAATGAAACCAAAAAAGAATTTAAAAAACAGCACTCGAATATTAGCACATTAGCAGCAGCAGCAGCAGAAGCACACACAGATACACGGGGAACACACGGCGAAAAAACAGCAACAAAATGCGGCGACGTCTGCAGAGGCTGGCACCGACTGCAGCAGCGTCGCGTCGGTGACCTGCACTTTATATTTCACCGAAGTTGGCGCCCTAAAGCGCGTTTATAAATAAATGCAGACGTGCATTTAATAAATCGGATTGCGAGCGCGGCTGTTGCTGTCGTATATATCCATTGCCCAAAACAGAGAGTTGGAAAAGCGTCGTTACGTTCCGCGATGAATTGGCGCTATGTCTGGACGATGCGGCGTTTGTTGAGGGTAAAAAAAAAAGAATACCCAGCAGCGGACGTTGCGACTTGTTTAATTTTTTATTCAATCAAATTTTACGGAGGTGCTCGCGAAAACAAACGGTAGTGGAGTGTGGCAGTGTGCCAATATTTTAAAGTAGCTACGTTTCAGATGGCGAGGAGGGATTTCCTGCTTAAAAGCCACTGGCCACACCAGAGTAAACAAGAACATGATGATCCCCTAAGGCAGTGTTGCCATATAAGCTAGATTAGAAAAAAAGCTAAAATAAGGCAAATACAAAAAACAGCTAAAAAATATAATATACATATAATATATATTTTTCTATGGCTATCCATTTACATTTATATTTATTTACAACTTGTATAAGCTTTTCCATTCTATATATGCTAGATCTAGCCGGAAATACGCTAAAGAAATAATCAGACTCATGAACCCTTATCATAATGGCGTAGCCAGACTGTGCGAGCAAATTCCCGAGTTTCTGTCTATTTATGGCTTCGAGTTCCTTGTACTGAATAAACTCAAGCTAAGGGACAGCCAGAAAAATTAGAATTTCCAAGGGAAAGCCACAGAAACCCTTAAAACCTCCTTAAAAAATTATTGCGTCCCTTATTATTTATCAAATTTCCACACCTTTTTCGTGATATAAATATAAGTTCGTTACACCTATCGATTGATTTGCAACACTGACAGCCGCCCTATCGTGCTATCGATGTCCAACACTTGACAGAGATGAGCAAAATTGCAATTTTTTCGCTTACTTAAATTCTTGTGCACTTCTCAATCCCAAAAACCGTCTGACTGCACATGCAACAAACCAATTTAGATGGCAGCGAGCGTGGCCAATTGATTGACATACCTTAACCGGCGGCGAAGTTGTGTGAAAAGCGAAGAAAATCGCAGTGAACGGGTCACAAGGGCGAGGGCTATCGCTCATCTCTATTACAAATACGAAAATGAAATTGCGTGCATTCTAAATGGTAAGTTTAACCGTCCAGAAAAGCGAAGAATCCGAAAGCGAATGACTCCGAAATAAAGTTTGCAGCAGGGCGTTGCGGGTAAAGTTCAGCAAACATTCCTGGCAGCGCCAGCAACAACAATCAAAATAAGGCATGCACGCACACGCACACACACACCCACACACACATGTAAATGCGCAAATGTTTTTATTTTTTGTGTTGTAGTGTTAGGGCGGAGAGAGGGGGCTACCCCTTTGTTGTTGTTTTTGTTTTTGTTCAAGTGAATTTTTCGTGCATTTTGCAGCTTCTTGCACCCTAATTGTTTTATAAACAATCGGTAATTGCAGGCAATTAAATGGCAAAATCAATTTCCTTCGTGCGCAAAACAAAAACACACCCATGTCCATGTGCCCTGTGCGTGTGTGTGTGTGAGTGTTTGTGAGAAATGCAAACTGTAAAATCGCTGAAACTTAAATCGCAGTGACAGTGCGCGACATAACCAGCAAGTGCTATTAATACACTGCACAACAACATGAGTCACTTGAATCAACTACGCGGCTCAGAAAACCAAGAAAACCGAGAAAAAACAGAAATAGAACACCGCTCATGAGTAAATATTTGCCGGCTAAGTTTTGGATTTCAGTTTCGCGAGTTTCAGGCGCTGCATACCGGTTAGCCCGGTTGGGAAAAACAAAAACTAATACTATAGCAACAAAAAAGAGTGTGCGAGAATAAGTATGAGAACAACTTTGGTTGCAAAAACAAGGCCCTAAGCCAACAACAATTAATTTGCAGCTGGTCTTTGGGAGCAACAGAATAAAAATGTTGTCTGCAAGAGCAGTTGGCTGGTCTTTTATACAGAAATCCCTGCAATTACAATTGTTTTAGAATTAAATTACAGTTTAATATCAAAAGAAGTTGTGGTTTACTGTGTGAATTGTGAAGAATTTATATATTTTTCATTATAATTTTACGTTAAAAATAATATTAAAAAAGTTATAACACACAGGAGAATTATTAATATTTCATGTTTAATTGTGTATTTTAAGTTTAAATTTGAGTGTTGTATACTCTTTTAATATATTAAAAATTAATCTAGCAATTAAGGATTATAGATTTTGAGACTATTCATCCATTTCTTGAACAATTACATAATTGTTTGATATTTAAAACCATATAAAATCATATTAAATCAATATTTTTCCTTAAAAAATGTAGATCTATAAACCTATTAAATTTATTAGTTATTAATAATAATAAATAAGCATTATTGCCATATTTTGTTAAATTTAAGCAATTATATAAATTTTTTCTGATATAAACAAATAAATACTTGAAAATATTAATATAAGCCCTATAAATATTAAAGAAAAACCCAAATAACAGTAAATCAATTACTATTTTATTTATATTCTATGAAAATCTGTTGCTACTATAAAATATTTCTATTAAAGTATCTTAAAATCCAAAATCTTTTAAGAGAATATGTAAAGTGCAAGCCAAAGACACCTGCCGAAGCCAGACTTTGACGATATTTAATGCTAAAGTTGTTACATGCACACAAATCGTTAACAAATCTTAAAAATCTCACAAATTATAATCAGAAATTAAAAAATATAAATATAACTAAAACCGCTTCCTTCTCTACTTACTTTTTTTAGCCACATGGGAACGATGACCAAGGACTACGACTATCTGCTGAAGGTCCTGCTGGTGGGCGACAGTGATGTGGGCAAGCACGAGATACTCTCCAACCTGGAGGACCCCTCAACGGAGAGCCCCTTCTGCAGCGGCAACGGTGAGTGACCGACCGACCGAGAGACAGAGAGAAAGCGAGATGTGCATGTACCTCTGCCTGTGTGCCTGTCCTGTGTTTACCACCCACTCCCTCCCAACCTAATAGACTGCACATCCTCTCACATCCTCCAAACGGTAGCGTACAAGACGACCACCATCTTGCTGGAGGGCAAGCGGGTGAAGCTGCAGCTGTGGGACACCTCCGGCCAGGGACGCTTCTGCACCATCATACGCTCCTATTCGCGCGGAGCCCAGGGCATCATACTCGTCTACGACATCACCAACAAGTGGAGCTTCGATGGCATCGATCGTTGGCTAAAGGAGGTCGATGAGGTTCGTCAAAATCTGAATATACTGTGTATTTAAGAGTTGTATTTATTGAATGTTCTGTACTGTATGTGAATTCATTCATGTAGCACGCTCCTGGCATCCCGAAGGTGCTGGTGGGGAATCGCTTGCATTTGGCCTTCAAGCGTCAGGTGGCGGCCAAACAGGCCGAGACCTATGCCAGCCGCAACAACATGTCCTGCTTCGAGATATCGCCGCTCTGTGACTTCAACATACGCGAATCCTTTTGCGAATTGGCGAGAATGGCATTGCATCGCAACGGCATGGAGCACATTTGGCGCAGCAATAAAGGTAAATACAGATTTTAATTAGTTTAATTAGTTTCTCTATAATTTGGAAATTTTCCCTCGGGTTTTTTGGTTATTTAACAATTTAATTTGCTAATAATCAAGCTGAACTTGATTTTTCTTTTAATTAACTTTAAATAAAGACTACATCTTATTTTAGGGTCATCATTTACAGTCGGAGGTTTAGTTTGTTGATTGATTAAAGCTCTTGGGTTATTTTTAGTTAAATTGGGAAACTATACACAAGCTATTAGTGGTTTTAATGAGTAAATTGGTTGAGGTTTTTTAACGAAGCTTTAATAATAACCTTTGACAGTTGGATAACACTTTTTATAACGCTTTTTTGTTTCTTTGTGAACTTGAAAAGTTCAAAATGATTGAATAAATAGGGAGAAAGCTACAAGAAGATGGAAATGTTTACTATTTACTAAGTTTTAATACAGTTTAAAGTGTCGAATGAGTGAGGACTTGAAAGTTTATTTAATTTTAAGAAAACAGTATTCTTGTAATGTAAATTAACATAAAAACCAATGTTTAAATTGTCTTAGATGTAATGAAAAGATATTTTTAACTTGTAAAAGTGTTTCCTTTCTACAAAAAATGAAAAAAAAAAATGATATATGTATACTGTATTCTTATTTAAAGCAAATATCGATATATAACAACGATATTTTGATAAATCTATAATCTTTTTGAAGTATTTAACCAATATAATATAGAAAAAGAGACAAGAGGCAATACTAACATTTAAACAATAAATGTCATCGATATATTAAAGTTTTCGATATGATATTGATATTACTATCGATAATATAATTGATAATTTTGAGAATTTACCCTGAGAATCACAACCTGTCACACTGCTGCTGAAATTTGTTTGTCATTCAAGAAGAAAATTTGTAAAACACTCAATTTCCTCTTTAATATCCTAAAATCTTTGAAATTATCAAAAAATGAACGAGCCGTCAACGTCGAAAGTGAAGCCCGCCGAGCTGCCCGCCGAGCAGACCGAGCAGAGCGCCGCCGGCAGAGTAGGCATGCCCGAGGAGGACAATTGCGATGACCAACTGCCTGATGTTCATCGCGTGCGCCATTTGGAGCTGACCTACAACGAGCATCAGTACGATGTGGACATACAGATGCTGCGCAACCTCGAGGGCCCGCGAGAGCCCCTGAAGACGGGCATGGAACTCTTTGACGCCCGTCAAGTGGGTCGTCTGCCCTTCCGTCCCCCCAGCAACTTTATGGACGATGTTTACACTGGACGCAACGACACCATCGGCTTCGAGGACTTTATGAATCTTCCCAAAACCAAAAAGCAAAAAAAACGAAAGCCCCATGACGTGGTGGAGCAGTTTTATGACGTCTAATGTAGTGCCTCTGCTCCCTTCTACATAAATATGGTTTAAGAATGCTTGGCATTATACAAAGCACACACATTCAGTAAATAAACTGTGTATGGGGGTTCGCTAAAAGAATAAAATTCGATATTTTCAATTATTTAAAATGTCGAGATATCAAAGTTCATCATATTTTTGATATTGTTAGTCAGCGCAATATGGATTTTACACCCCTATTACCGAGCCTGCTTATTAATCTCCATCTAATTCTGTCTTTTTTTCACAGTGCTGTCCCTGCAGGAGCTGTGCTGCCGAACGATTGTGCGTCGGACGAGCGTGTATGCCATCGATTCGTTGCCGCTGCCGCCGTCGGTGAAGTCAACGCTCAAGTCATATGCGCTGACCACGTCGCAGTGCTTCAACTCGCTGACGCAGAGCTCCAGGAGCAAGAATCGCTGCAAGACGCCGACGAGCCACAGCCGGAATAGTTGTGCGATCGCGTGATCGTTGCCACGTAGGCGGAACCGAGCTGCCTACTTAAATACTACTACAACTACGTCGTCGACGATTAACTTTAATTGAGAAAAATCCCTAATTAATGTACTCTAGGCTAACACACACACACCTCACACTACACACTCACTCACCTCACTCGCCACACCCACCACCCACCACTCTCAACCTTCTTGGTTATATTTTTTTTATGTTTTTGTTTTCAACGACACTGATATATATTTATATATTTATTGCCCACTCCCCCGAGAAAAGCAGTACCTTTTACATTTTTTTGAAATTAAATTAAATTTAGTTCTCATTTAACCCTCTCATTTAACCCACCCACCACGCCCCCTATTTTCTTCCCTTACCACTTACCACTGTTGTTAATATTATTATGTTTGTATAATTCTAATATATTTAAAGCGGTCAACACAAACATCAAACACTAAAAACTAAAAGCAAACGGAAAAAGAAGAGAGAAGAAGGAGAGTAAAAAAAACAAAGAAAGATAATTTTTGATACGGATAAAATTATATTTTTTTTTGCTTGTTTACCATCGGATTATAAAGTATTCTTAGAGTTGTAATTGTAACTGAACGGATAACGGATTCAGGCGAATTGATAAAGATAATGCATAATGAACCACAGAAATCGTGCGTGTGTCTTTTTATTACCCCTCCCTTTCTGATTCCTGGCAGCTGTCCCTCTCTTATTTGGGCTGTGATAGTTATTTTGATGGGAAGTGAAAGTTTTAAGCCCTCCTTACATAATTATAAATATTTAATTGGGAAATTTCTAAATTTAAAATTTGTTATGTGAATTCTTTATTCAATTCTTTGGGGGTGTATTATGAACAAAAGCCTTTATTTGTGTAAGTTTGAAACAGCTTTATGGCTTACATATTAAAGAGGAAATAATGTTTTTAATATAATACATTTATTTTTTAATTGTGGCTTAACTTTGAAATGGGGTTTTGAGTCTATTTAAATTTTAATTATTTTTCTTTATTTATTTATTTCATTTTAGAAAATTCTTAACTCATATAATATATTATACATCCTTAAATATTATTTAATCTAAAATAATTATTAAATATTTCGAAAGAAGAAAGAAACTTTAACCACTTAACCAGATGAAAATTAGGAAAGCAAGCCAAGATCTCTACGTTTTAGCCACAAAATTAAATTTGTTAAAAATTGGTACCCTTTAAAAGATGCAAGTTTATGGGAATATATGTACATATAATGAGGGAGATATATAATATAGTGTAATATGATATGATATATGATATGATATATTGTCATAATTACAACAAATATATACAAAATTATTTAATATTATATTATATATAAATAATAATATGAATTATAGATAATACCATAATAGAGACTTTGTATAGAGGGGAAAAGACCGATAACAAACCGATAATAGTTTGATAAAAATATCGCTTTGCATATCCCATGAAAAAAATAGCAAACTTTGCTACATAGAATATTGAATTATTGACAAAATCACATATTGTGTTAAAAAATCCATTCTGTTGCAAAATATTCGAATAATTTTATTTCAGTTATTTATTCTTTCGAATTTTATGTTCCGATATATCAAAAAGATTATGAAGTTATCGCACATATATCGATAGGTTAATAAATATCGACCTTCTAGTAAAATATCAATACCAAATACTAATATATGAAAGCAAATAGGAATATTCCACATGTACCCAGGCAATGTGTATTTTTTTTTTATATTTTTGTATAACATGAAAATCTTTATATTTTTAATAATTAATTTTCCACAGTATCCAAAGTTCGCGAGTTCAGAATGCAATCCAATCGATTTGCTTCGTTTTCAACATCTGCTCGCGGGGGCTGTCCCCTGGACCGGAGATGTGTGATTAATCGGCCCGCTGCGAACCCAATTTGATATTGTAAAATTATTTAAATGATTCAAATTGCCTTTCCTTCGCTTCGCCCTTTAAGCCAAGACATCTTCTTCGATGTCGGTTTGTGGTTTTTATTTTATTTCATTTTTTTGCCGCTTTGCTTTACACAATTCCAGAGAGTTGGCCAATGTGCTGCGTTATACTTTTAACGTTTATTTTTTTATTTAATTTTTTATACATTTCGCAGAGGGAACAGCTGAGGCATTTAATGCCGAAATGATAGCAAAATTAATGCAGCAATTTGCATACCTTTTGGATTTGCTCTTTAATGGGTTTTCCTTTGATTTGATTTGATTTTATTTTTTTTTTGCTAATTTTAAGGCGTTTGACAGTGAAAGAGGTGACGAAGGGGGGCTTGATAGGCTTTTAATTGGTTCAATTGTATTTATTTTTTAAGTGGAATTCAGTTTTTTACATTTTAATTTTTAAAATATTTTTTTGTGTGGAAAATTTTCCCTCCTATGTATACTATGTAATTTTCTCCCATTTGACCCCGCTGCGCTGTTGGGAAATCCATAATCTGACCCTCACTGACCTAACCCCTGGCTGGATGCATCGATCAGGTGGCCACCGCCTCATCAAGCGATTCGTTCATGCCCGCCGGATTAATTTTCGGCGTCGTCGTCGCCGACTGCTGGCCCAATTATGGAACTGCTTTTTTAGTATTTATTTATTATTAACATTTCTTGCCCCTCGCATTTAACTCATTTGCATTTGCATTTGCCGCTTGTGGTTGTTGGACTTCTTCTAATCCAGAGAGGAGGGCAGCTCCATGACGAAAGCAAACCGGAGGGTAAGGCTGAAGATGGAGGAGGAGATGAAGATGGAGGAGGAGATGGAGATGAGGCTGATGATGAAGCTGAAGATGGAGCATCGTCTCGCAATCGCTTTGGTGAGCTATAAAAGACCGGCCGGGCTTGGACTGGATCATCAGTTGGCTGCCAGCTTCCCATCTTCAGCTACGTGAAGTTCCACAGTTTTCGAACCCCCAAGCAAGAAACTTCCAGCAATGAAGGTGAGTCCCTTTCGCGGGGTTTTCTAATCCAATATTGAAATATTTTTTAACTTGATTCTTAATTCATTTACCCAGATCTTTGTGTGTCTCCTGGCTGCATTGGTTGCCACCACATCGGCTGGCTTTATTGGCGGCTCTGGCGGTGGCGGCGGTGGTGGCGGTGGCGGTGGCTACAGCTACGGCGTCGGCTCTGGAGGCGGTGGTCATCAGGAGATCAAGACCATCCAGGTGATTCACCAGGAGGGCGGCGGTCATGGAGGCTACTCCGGCGGTGGACATGGCGGCTACTCCGGCGGTTATTCCGGCGGTCATGGTGGCTACTCGGGCGGCCATCAGGAGGTCAAGACGGTGAAGGTCATCCACCAGGAGGGCGGCGGTCATGGCGGCTACTCCGGCGGTGGACATGGAGGCTACTCTGGCGGCAGTCATGGAGGCTACTCCGGCGGTGGACATCAGGAGATTAAGACCGTCAAGGTGATCCACGAGGAGGGACACGCTCTCGGCGGCGGCGGCGGTTATGCTGGCGGTTTCTCCGGTCATGGACACGGAGGACACGGCGGCCACCAGGAGGTGAAGACCATTAAGGTGATCCACGAGGAGGGCGGTCACGCTCATGGCGGTCATGGAGGTTACTCCGGCGGTCATGGAGGTTACTCTGGCGGTCACGGAGGTCACCAGGAGGTTAAGACTGTCAAGGTTATTCACCAGGAGAGCGGCGGTCATGGAGGTTACTCCGGCGGCGGTCATGGAGGTTACTCCGGCGGTGGTCATGGAGGTTACTCCAGCGGTGGACACCAGGAGATTAAGACCGTCAAGGTGATCCACGAGGAGGGACACGCTCTCGCCGGCGGCGGCGGTTATGCCGGCGGTTTCTCCGGTCATGGAGGACACGGTGGCCACCACGAGGAGGTCAAGACCATTAAGGTGATCCACGAGGAGGGCGGCCACAGCCACAGCCACGGTCATGATCATGGACACGGACACGGCTCCGGTCACGGCGGCTTCGAGGAGGTGAAGACCATCAAAGTGATCCACGAGGAGGGTCATGGTCACGTCCACGCTCCCAGCAACGAGTACCTGCCGCCCAGCAACGAGTACCTGCCCCCGGTGGCAGCTCCCCCCTCCGGCTACCTGCCGCCATCCTCCAGCTGGAAGTAAGCTGTGATTCGAGCCATACTGATCCTTGCGTCTCCTGTTAAGTAGTTTTAAGCATCCCAATTTTTTTCAATCCCATCTTTTTTTTACTGTTGTCTCCATTCCAACTCACTTGTTAAGAAATACAAATAAAAATACCATCTGTAAATTATAAATAATTTGCGAGTTTCCATTTCAAAGTCAGTCCGAAGCACAGAACGCAGTGAAGGAGTCATAAATTATACCCTGCAGAACTGCGCACTAGTTCGTAGGTGGTGAAATAAGTACTTACAAACAGACCACCTCTACT
>JAEIHY010011788.1:0-20039 GCA_018904565.1 Drosophila tsacasi
GGACACCTATTTAAACCTTGGTTGGGCAAGTGCTGCTATTTTTTTTTTCGCAGCTGTATGAGTTTTCGACATAATTTTCATTCATTTCATACTTAGTATTCAAAGGCACTTAACAATTTAATATCGCTTAAAACCAACTCCGAACCTTCTTTTTGGAGCTATTGTAGGAAATTTTGGAAGAATTTCGGGGCGAGCGTTGTTAACTGCTTTGATTGCCTTAGTGGCGGTGATTACACGAGAGTATGTGACCTTATTTCCCGCTGTAAGAACACACACAGATATAAATAAATATCACTCCAGTCCGTACTGATACTCACTTCCTGGGTTGCTGCACAGCGTTTCGCTGTTGACCTGCAGAAGTACGAGCTGCGGGAGCTGCTCGCCGATGTTCCTAAATCGCGCAATAAACTGGACCCGTCGTCCGCTGTTCATATTATGTAGAGCCTCCTCCTCACTCGGATAATGCTGCCACGAGGCGATAGGGTTTTCTGTAGAGCCTTGCCACATGAAGGAAACAGTCCAGGCTATGCTGCGGAGACCAGCCCTGGGAGCGGTAAAAAGGCCGAAATAGTTTTCGCCACCCTCGATGCCGTATGTGAAATATTTGGTGCAATTGTGTTCTACAAAATTGACGCCATAAGCAGAGCCCAAAAGCAGCAGCAGCTCCACACCACAGATCAGATAAGGCTTTTTCATGGCGAATAAAACAGAGATGCTACACATCAGAGCCTGGCCAGAGACTGGCGCTCTTGGGGAGAAGCAGTGCTATAAATGCTACTCGTGATTCTTTGAACTGTGAACAATCAAAATACAAATCTCATTTTTCTAGGAAAGTAAAGCATATTTTGCCACTTGAAGCGTCGTTAATCATTGCCTGGAAATACTTTATTTCTGATCATCATATTTCAAATATATAAGCAAATTTTAACTAAGTATGGTTTGTTTAATTAATAAGTTGATAAAGTATTCTCTTATCGCAAAGGAGTGTATAATATTTTACACAAGAACACAAGAACCAAATACATATGTAGCCCGGACGAATGCAAACTTCATTGGAAACTGATACCAAGTGTTCTGGGAACAACTATTGTATTGGAATCAATTTCATTTCCTTCCACATTGAGTTGTATTGAAGTATTGTCACCGAATCAATTTTGGAGCCCTAGAGCTGCCCCATTGACACAGTGCTTAAGCCACCGGACAGCAAGTGGAGGCTAATTCATTTACAATATTGCGCATACGCCACGTGGCTGCTGGCAGGCAAATTAAATTATGCATTGGCAAAGCGGAAACGGAAGGCGGAGTGGGACAGGAGAGTAGAGAACGGAGATTGTAGAGCGACGGCTGTCCCGACAAAGGGCGCCAAGGCCATCGAGCAAACTTTGTAATTAATCAAAGTGCAACTCTCGGCCACCGCAACAACGCGCCCAGCATCCATCCATCCATCCGTCCACAGGGAACAACGGCAACAACAACGGAACGGATTCGAGCTTAAGCAGCCTTTAAAGTGAATCATTAACCTTATTACCTGGGTTTCCCTCCGCAGAAGGCGTGGGAGAAACGCCTCGTCGCTGCGCCTGCATAATTTCATTTTAAATGCAAACTTAACAACTTTTTACAAGTCAAGCATGTTAATGCGCTTGTTTATGTTGGCCTGCTTCTGCCGCCCTTCCGCTGTCTCATTAACGTCAACTTAATTTGCTTGCCGTATAAATTTAATTCCGTCCGGCTGGATATTAAATTATACTAGGGCAGAGATCGACAAAGGGGGAGGAATTCTTTGCCAAGTTCTGGACATATTTTCTTGGAATTTTCTCTATTAAATTAGCCGGCGCTCGAGCTTTTGTTTTCTATACATTGAAAAGTTTGTTTAATAGCTTTAACAATCGACATGGTTTTGTTTTGTTAGGAATGTGAGCTGTTATTCAATTGAGGGCTACTCCATTGTCTTCACTCACAAATTGGATTTGTAGCCTGACCGAGTTCATGTAAAAACGAAGCCTTTTATTATTCCAAGAACCTGGGTGGCCTTTGTGTTTAGTTTGTAGTGTTCAAAATCTGCTGTCCTAATTTTGTATGTAAGGAAAATAATAAGAAATTATTAAAATAAAATAGTTCCTCGGGCTCCTGCTCATATAAATATATCTGGAACCCATGTTAGGGATGCATATAGGATAGATTGATGTTGAAATACCCCCCATAACTGACCAGTTCATCGGATTCTAGCCACTATTTCCCTGATGCATGCAGAGTAAGCTGGAAACTCTACCACTAATTGACCGCCCCGTTCGGTGGTCATATATCCGTCTATCTATCCCATATAGTGCGTTGGCTTTGCAGGAGCAAACAACACCAAAGTGTCTGCATCAACATGGAATATCCGCATCAGCATCTGCTGCAACCCGTATCTGCACTTCAGGCCACAGCAGCACCAGCAGCAAATTGCAAGTTAACTGGGCCCAAAAGCCCGCACATTTTCGGCTGGCTAATTGCCAAACCGGGTGGCAGAGCAGGAAAGCTGAAGGCGGGGAATTAAGCGGTGAGGGCCACACGGGGCCACGGCAAAGCGGAGTTAAATTGTTGTTTACCTGCAGCTGATGGCGTTGGGAAAATTTCAACCATTCAAGAGCAATTAACTGGGAGGCAGTGATGGAAGCAAGGTGCTCGCTTCTTTGATATTTTCACACTCTAGGTTAGGGTAAGGTACGGAGAGTTTCTGTTAAATAAATAAATTAATCATAAAATATTTTTTATAGTAGTCAAATAATTATTATGGATACAGGATGTTAACTAAATTTGTACTTGCAAAATATCAAGATAGTAAGAACCCTAAAACTAAGGCCAATTAAGGAAAGCATTCATAACAATTTTAATATTTCAAGATTGAGATCCAAAAACGATAAAACCAGAATCACTGGTTTGCCAGTTTTTGGCAATAACAGTTTAATTTTTGGTAGCTTGAGAACGAATCTTTTCCGATTGTCTAAAAATTTGGGAACAGTTTCGTCTGACTATCGTCTTTGGTCCACTGGGAGGAAGTAGCTTTCCCACCACTGGCACACAACTTAAGACCGAACTGAGGAAAACAAATAACAGAGAAGAAAACTGCACTCTGTTGGCCAACAAACAGTTCTCGACTTCTGGACTTGAGACCTGATTGATGCCGCCATGCTTGAGCTTAAGCTTGAACGGACTACGGACTACGGGCTGCGAAGGAAATCTTAATTAAACTATTTGCCGGAGCGGAGAGTGAGTCGGATCTGGCATTGGCTGGCGCGTAATCTAATCAGCTTTGCCAGCCAGGCAATTGACTCTAATGGCTGCACTTGACTTGGTCCACTCGCTGGCTCCTTTGTGGCCACATGCACTTGGCTCGAGAGCCATTTATTTTGATTACCACACGCTCTTCGTGTGGGGAACCGCTCTCTGCTTTTTTGGGGTCTTCGGTGGAAATTAAAATAAATTAACAAATAAAAGTCTGGCCTCCAGTCGGGTTCGGGCTTCGCAACCTGTCTCGCCAATTGAAGGCCATAAATAAACGCCCCCCGTTCGGCGGCACCTGATGCTGACTTCAATTACGCGTAATAAATTACAAAGGAATATGAGACAGCGATGCTGCCTGGCTCTGCCTCTTCCTTCCTGCACATAATTAAGTGGATTTTAATGAGACTCGGCGGGCCAGAGGCAGCGTGTGAAATCCCTGGCCAAAAGCTAGCTCCGAATGTTTGCCACCATTTTTGATTTGTGGCTGCTTGGGAATTTTTGTAAAAGGTAACAGAGATTTCTTATCAACAACAAAATGTCAGCAAGACTTTAAGATTTTCAATTAGTGTGTTTTCATGAGATGCTTATTGGAGGTATAAGTAGACGTTGAAGCTACCTTTTAAAAGGCTCAAAGAAGGTTTTTTTTTTTAATTTTAAAATAATTGTAGAGTCTTTTTACTCAATAAAATTAAAGAGTTTCATAGCAAAGCAGTCTCCATTTTGAATGTACATCTAATAGATAATATAGAATAACAAAATTAAAATAAATTAACAAACCCTAGCTGTTTAATGAATTTGCATTCAACTCTTCAGATTTTATACTCCACTGACTCCAAGTGTAGCTGAAAGCAGAACAGAAATCCCAACGAATTGGGTAACCCAGTGTTATTAGCGTCCCACGCAGCCTTGAATAAATGTCCCTTCCCTTGGTTTGGCTTTCGAATTAGTTTATTATGACGGCTACTTCAGGACATTGTTTCGCGGCGCTTCTCCTTGTTCTTCGATTTACTCCGCTTGGCTGCCTGCTGTGGCGGCTTCTCCACCTCGCTCTTCTCCTCCAGAATCCGCTGGAACAGCAGGGCACTGGTCTGCCCATCCAACTGGCGAGGCCTTCCCACAGCTGCGGTGGCAAAACTCCCGGAATCCAGAGAATCCCAATGGCGCTGCGTGGCCGGAACACTGAGCTTATCGAGCAGCCGCTGGGCCAACTGGGGAATTATGGGCTGCAGCACAATGCCGCAGCGACGCAGAGCGTCCATTGTCATGGCGATTATCGTCTCCAAACGTGCCTCATTTCCGCCCGCCGTCGTCCCGCTCTTGAGCAGCCAAGGCTTCGAGCTCTCGAAGAAGTTGTTAGCCGCGTGCAGAGTCGCCATCACGGTGTCGGCCACCAAGTGGAAGTGATTGCAGTCGTAGTGCGTGGCGCAACGTTCTGCAAAGAGGAAAGGAAAAACAAAAAACAAGCCACTATTGAAAACACTTTAAAAAACCTAGGGAGCTTTACTAACATGGGTGGGTAGAAAAAACCAATTTTATATCCTAAATAAATATATTGTGAGTCGACTTTCGGCCTTTAAAATATGTTCCTTATAATTTCACTCATCAATTTAGTAGGTTTCCTTTTTAGTAATCATTCGCCTAAACTTGTGCCAAGTGCACAGAAATACAATATACAAAATGATGGCTTCACTTGGCACTTGGAGGAGCCACAAGCTCCGCCGGCTTGGCCACACTCTCGAGTGCACTTGCAGCTCGGTGATTGGCCGGAAGTGCTTCGGGCAGATGCGGATGCCAGCGCAAATGCAGATTATAAACCATCTCAATCCCAAGCCATCTCGGAGATGGCTTGCGCCACTTGAGCTCTCGAGCCTGGCTGCTTAAATATTAAAATGACAAAGCAGCTGCTGTGGCTGGTGCAGCTCCTGCTGCTTCTGCACTCCACTGCGCTCCACTGCCCCTCAATCCAATCGCATCCACTCAGAGAGATATCCACTCACCTGACAGCTGCAGCAGCTGCTCCTGCAGTCGTTTGGCGGAGTCCAGGCTCTGGAGCAGATCCGCCAAGTGCTCGTCGTGAACTGATGGATAGATTTGGCGGGGATTCAACGACTTGGCACAGGCTCGCGATAGCAAATTGCCCAGGGTATCCGCCAGCTCTGAGTTGAGGATGCGCTGGGCCTTAACATGACTGTAGTCTGCAAGTAAAGAGACAGCATGTCAGTTTGTTATCCGGGAAACAAAATCTAATGATGTAACAAATAAAGTAGATCATACGCCTCGGTATGAGTAATATTTGCTTCGTCTCTCCGGTCGCTCTTTCCCCCATTAACTGCTTACAAATTCGTCTGGTCATTAGGGGGATTAACAGGGAGGACACAGAATCAAGGGGACCAAAAAAGAACCTAAAGCCGCTCCAAGATTAAATCCGGATAACTCAACAACAACATCAAGCAGCTGCTGCTGAAGCTAAACAGAGTTTTCCCCATTTTCTTGGCCACAACAAAATGAAGCTGCAGGTGGCTTTTGTGGCAACAGCGAAGCAAATCCGAACACGAAAGGATTTAAGCTCCGCTAATAGTTGCACAATTTGCCCTAAAGGGAAATTGAACCGAATGAAGGGGCTAAGGGATAGGGGATAAGATAATGGAGTGTCTCGGCGAAGGACTTGGACTTGATTTTCAGCATTATAAGTATAATGACGTAGAGTCTCCCAGAGGGGGAAAACTTGAAAGGAATGAACCAGACAAGCGCTTTTCGCCCTCTTTTAGTTGCTCATTTTTATAAATAACTTTAAACCTAATGGTTTTATATTTATATATCTTTTGATAGGATTACAAAAGTCTGCATTGATTCAATTCATAAACCTCATTGCAACATCCAAAGGTTTATGCCCTAATTGGAATGCACCCCATCAAAATACAATCAAAAGTAGCGACAATTGACCCTCCATTTCCTCTGCAGCACTTTTGTAATTAAAACTAGCACACTCTGCCTGCAAAGACAATAATCGTATAATTGCTGCTGACCAGCTACTGTTTGCAGGTCGAATTTCAGCCATTTGTTGGTCGGATTTCGGATTTTATAGTAGGTAACAAAAACCGAAAATGGCTATAATTCCAGCAGTAGCAGCAGCCAGCATACACACGCCTTTCTGCATTCGCAACTTTACCAATTTTCCCTGTTCGGTTCTTGTTCTCCCCTCAAATGAGGTTTCCCCTTACCTCCTCGCCCCATTCAAGGGAAATGCCAAAAAAAAGAAAGTTGTGCCTGCCTGCAACATTAATTTGTTGCGCAAATGGATGAAGCACGCCAGGATGAAAGGAAAGGGAAAAGGAAAGTTTCCCGCTTGTCAACTGAATCCAAATGAAAGAGTGTGTCGAGTCGAGTCGAAGCGAGTCAAGTTGAGTTTAGTCGAGTTTCATTTTCATTTGCATTTTCACTGCGTTGAATTCGCATGCATAGACCTTAGTTTCCTTCAGCCAAAAATCAAATTCGTGTCGAGCAACTAGAGGGGGAGTTATGGGTATGAGACATGGAGTTACCTTTTAAAGTTAAGTATACATTAGATTTAATAAGATTATTATAAAAATGATTCTATCATACATTGAACTTCTTTATATAAAAATTCTTTCTATTTACGTATATCGTCTCAACTAAGCAAGTACCTATATATTAATACTTATAAATTGTAAATAGCATTAAACAGAATGTATTTAATAAGTAAACTTCCGAAAACCACCGATATTATCTAATAAATATGCAAAAGACTCAATAACAACTGTCTGTAAATTTTCTTATTCAAATCATAAACTAATTTAAATGTCTAAACCTTGTCTAATGTGAGTGAGAATTCAATAAAAAATAAAAACCCCCTGCTTCAATCTGAAAAACAGTCAATCAACAAATGAAAACCAAATGAAAGACTTTGAAGAGGTAACCATCAGGTCCTGTGGCCAACTCTTTTTATGAACTCAACGGGAAACCGATTGGCAGCCTTTTCATTTTGAATGCATTGGAATTTTGATGGCACTGCAAACGTTCGCCTGCCTGACTGCATGCCTGGGCCGTGGGGCTCGAAATCCAAAATGCAAAATGCGAATTGCATCAAACTTTATTAGCTGCCATTCGCTGCCAAATCGAGTATTGCGTTCTAATGAAATTGTTCGAGGAGGCCGCCCGCAACACGTGTTGTGTTTCAACCTGCCTTAGTTCCTCCGCAGTCTGTACTCGGTTCCGGATCCGGATCCGGGCAACTCTTAACTGCTTACGTGAGCAACTGCAAATTGCAGCGAATGGCAAAAGTTGCTGACGGGGGTCACCAGGAAGCCGTGTACAACACTTGCCACTCCGCCTTTAAAGCACACACGCTGCACATGTGGCCACGTGACCGGGATTGGAGTGCTACCCAGGTTCTATGCCAAAAAAAAACAGCTAAATTTAATGTTTACAAATATAAAAATCGATAGCATCTTAAAACCTCAATCTCTCACCACGAGACTATGTGGCTAATGGCTATGTTGACCAATGCCAGGTTAGTTTTAAACTGACTAAATATATCCTAAAATATCAAATTTAAATATATCTCAAATATATACAGGAATTACTTGAATCTCGTATCTTTTACACATCTCAGTTGAAAATCCCTAAAGGTAACATACCCAGTTGTTGGCCCAAACTCAGCAACACTGACGGGGGGTTAAGGGAAGCACTTCCTCCTGCCCTCAGACAAATGCCACTCTGCTCTTCCTGGCAGTAATATAAATAATACTTTTTTACGTGCCCCGAGAGCTGCACTCCGAATGCACAGGCTGTTGCCTGCTGGCTGCACCTTAAATAACTCGAGCAACTTGTCGCTGCTCCAGTTTGCCATCTATTGCCTGCGGAACTTTGACACAGTTTTCCTCGTATTTTTTCAACAAAACTTGGCTTTAAGTGTGCAGGTGGATGTGGATATTGGATGTGGAGGCGGTGCACAAGTGTTGCCATCAAATATTTAACAAGCCTCTCGCCCCCTATCCGTATGCAATCGGAGACAGGCAAATTTGCCCTGGCAACAACCCGAGTCGGTGGGGGTTATGTGCCCAAAAACACTAATTTCTTGTGTGCCCTTTAACGGAGTTAGTATCCAGATTGGATTGGAACCTACATGGCTAAAGAGGTGTGAAAAAGATGAGGTTAAATAAATGTTAAAGGGGCCATCGGGTGCCTGAGAAAAGATAATTTTGTTATGGCAAAGACGAAAGATATATTCAGATGAGGAAGGAACTCAGACAACGACTCAAAAGAAGAACATTTTAAAAAGTACTAAACCAACTCGTATGAAGCAGTAATGATTATAATTTATATAATTTCCCTCGTAAAGTTAGTTTTTAATTTAAATTGCCTTCTGTTCAAGTAATACGTTGATTCCTGAAATAGATTATTCTCGTCAGTGAGATTGCTGCTGTCTGACCCACTTCTGATAAGCGAGCCGCTCATCAGTAACTCCAACTAACAGTTCACGTCGAGACTCTGTCATTAGCACTTCTGGAAAATGTCGATCGCTCTGCTGTTTTGCTTACTCCTTCGAGTGAACGTAGCTCTAGCCGTGGACAAGCCAGATCACAATTGCAACTATTTCAGATACGGGTTTAAGGATGATGAAGGAACTCACATTGGCATCTTTACAGCCGACAAAGCAAACATCAAAACCTTCTATTGGCAGGCTAAATTCTCGGCGATCGGCGCCCATAAGGTAACATATATATAAAAAACATACCGAAATTACTTTATTCTTAAGACAAATGGGAAACCAATTTATATCAAAAGGATCAAGTAGACAAACTCGATCCGTTTCCTTCTAGTGGGGAGCTGGTTTCCAACATTAACAGAGGAAGAAAGGCCGAGATGTTTGTGCGTTTCCAGAACATTGAGGACGACGAGCTTCCAAAGTTGATCTTCTTCGCGCTCAATGGCAAAACCCTGTGCAGCGACAGGGGATGTGAGTAATAACTATGAGGATTTTCAGTAGAGTTTTTTAGGAAAGTTTATTGATTATTTATCCCTTTTCCACAGATGAGGCCCCTTCAACCACAATAACAGTGGGGCGGAGAATGTCTCTCAATACTAAAAGAACATACGCACGCAGTCTTTTTAAAGAAAATGCACACAAAAATATTTAACACAATTTACACAAAAATGTATGTAAAAGATATTATAATATATAAGCTTACTGCTTCTTTTTGAGGAAATCTTAGGGCTTTAATTTATTTTAACAATCAAAGCAGCTTGACCTAAACTCAAAAAGGTTTTTATGGTTATAAAATGTCCTTTGATGTTAACTAAAACTATTTGAAATGGTCAACTTTTCCGGGAGACCTATAAAACCGATAAGTGTTGTTTCCTGTTTACCCAGAGGAGGACTACAACTGAAAAGCGTTTCCCGTTGCCCTCCAACTTCCGCCAGATGAAGGACAACAATGGCCATCCCCAGTGGAACAAGTTTAGGTATTCAAATTTCTTAAATTGGATGCCGCCCGAAGGGAAGTTGGTTGCATCTCAACGCACCCCCAGCGCTCTTTCCGTGTGCGCTGAACTTTTTTTCTATCCAAGAACCGCAGGATGTTGCAGGTCCTGCCTCTAGAATTCCCGCTACTCCCGTGCCCCCGAGCTGCCATGTTCGACGAAGTCGAAATGCAATTTCTGTGTTAGCGGAAGTTTGCGGCCTGTAATGAAAACTTGAGCATTTAATGGCGTTATGACGAGCGGATGTCACACAAAATCGAATTTGGCGGCAACTATAAGTGATTTTTCCACCTAAAAGCGAACCAAATGGCCGGCCGTTGGACCCAAATTAAAGGAAATAAAGCATTCATGGCTCGCCCCGAAAAGAAATATATGCAAAAGAGGGCTCGTAATTTAATAATGCGACTCTCTGTATTTTTCGTTTTCCATTTTTGCTGCTGGCAGGCACAAATGCAATAAAAATGCAATTAAATTAGCCGCAAGGCAGGGGGCATATAAAAAATATAATACAAAAAAATAAAAACATCAACAAGCGCAAATTGAATAAAGGCAAAAACGTGAAAAGCAGACGCCTGCCGTCTGCCGTCTGGGAAAATCCATTCCGGAAAAGGCAAAGAGTCAGCAATAATTGGAAATTAAATTTTAAGAGCCGGTAAGAGGGGCAGTTGCTCACACATACATAACAATTTATGTAAATTGGAAAAAGCTGGGGAAAGTCAAGCCAAAACGCAGCAGAAGGTGACAGTTGGCGGAGTGTATTAATTGCTTTCAATAACCCCAAAGTGTAAATCGGAATTGGGGATGGCAGAAAATATCGATATTATGGTGCTGGATCGATATTTCAGGCAGAATTCGATATATAGATTTATGTTAACCATTTCGAAATACGTGAGATATATTTTGAACGAATATAATCGATAATATCGATATTTAAACGATAAATGCAACATGTTTAGATATATATTATATCTAAGATATATAAACAAAACATTACATTTCTATGTATCGCATAAGTTTTGCCTTTTTTGTAAAACTCTAAACAGAGTTCCAATTCCAATTCTATTTCATTACATTTAAAATTTTCGATAACAGAAATGTCTTTTCCCAAAGCTCTGATCACTCTTCTTGTTCTTTATCAGGTGATTCCCCTCCTGGACATCGCCAGCCAACAGACTGCCAAACTTCTACAGGCTAAAGTGAACGGAGATGCAAGAGGTGGCAGAGGACTAGGATGTGACGGTGGAACAGGAATGGGAGTAAGCAGTCCCGGAGGATGCTCGAACGCAGAAGGATCAGAGTTCAGCGATCCCAAGCAAAAGGCCGCAAACATTGCCCAGTTAATAGCAGCAGATGCGGCGGACTTGAAGGTGAAAACCGAACTGGCCGACAAGGCGGCCCAGTGTGTTCGATTCGCAGAGGCGACGGTGAAGCGGCTCCAGAAGGTTTAATTTTGATTTAAAAATAATATTAAACATAGAGATAATTCCAATTGCTCTTACAGGATGCAAAAGCGGCCAACGCTGTGGTCCTCGTGGCCACCGCGTCGCTGGAGAACACACTGGCCACTGCCGATTCGGCAATAACGTCCGCCAGGGAGGCTGAGGTTTTGTTGAATCTGATGAAGGCTCTTGCTGATCAAACCGCCAGGGAAGCGGCCAATAATAGGAGACTGGCTAATAGGGCGCAGGCGCAGCTGGACGAACAGAAGCAGCTCTTGGAGATGGCCGAGAGGCGCGTGGCGAATGCCACACGTCGTATGGCCGATGGCCAGGCCGATTTCGACAACACTAAGGAAGCCGCAATCCGGGCGGGCATCGGCACACCGCGCGCTGCTGCAGCATAAAACCATCGACGGTGGCCCCAAGATCAACTGAACTTTTTATTTTCTATTAATTTAAATCCTATTCTGTATTAATTTTCTGTATTGATTTGTAGTTTTTCGGTTTGAAGATTAGTTGCGATTCAAATTAGAATAATATACCGATGTAACAATCTTATTTATATCCATTATGTATCGTTATGCAATGCCAAAGTCGATACATAAACGTAGTACATCCCTAATGGTAATCCCACAACCTTCACGCCAATGCCAGAGACCTTCCTTGTGATATATCTGTGACCAGACGACAATCCAGGGGAGAATGAAACTTGGCACAACTGTTTTCCCCAGAACGTATGCAAATTCCAGAGATTCGTCGTCTTCTCAATGCGAAAACTTTGCGTGGCAAACAAACGAAAGTCAGAGGCTGGATGCTCCCAGACCAAACGAAAACTTTGTTCCCCTTTTTCGGTTCAGTTCGGGCATAAAATTGAAATGCAAATTTAAAGCAAAAGGTAAAACTAACCTCAGAACAGTTTCGGTTGATAATTTGATGGAAAAACTATTTGAATAACCGCAGGACGGCAGCCCTTGCCACCCCCCTCGAACCATTGCAGCCACAAAGTGAACAAGCCACAGGGACACGACATCAAAGATAGAATATTCACTCACTGCCATCGCTGTGGGCCACGCCCTCGCGTAGTAGGAAATATCTCAATCCCTCCATGGTGTACTGCTGGGCCGCCTGGACAGGGTCCACCACATTGTGCCTGCTCTTTGACATCTTCTGCCCGTCCACCGTCCAGTGCGAGTGAACATAGAGCTGGTGCGGTGGCTCCAAACCTGCGGCCAGGAGGAAGGCCGGCCAGTAAATGCCATGGAACTTTAGGATATCCTTGCCAATCACCTGCTGTGCCGGTGGCCAGTGGTCAGAGAACTAAATGGGAGAAGTAGAGATTTGTCAGAGGATAAGTCGCCGCAGGAGAAGGCAAGGCATACTCACACCTTCATTCGGATAGCCGAGGGAGCTCAGGTAGTTAACTAAGGCATCCAGCCAGACGTACACCGTCTGCGTATCGTCGTCGGGCACCGGAATGGCCCAGTGAACACGATTCGAGGGCCGTGAAACCGACACGTCCGGCAGCGGTTCACTGAGAGTGTCCAGCAGGATCTTCTCGAACTTTGCCGGGCGTATGCGGGCCTCCTCCTTGACCCAGTGACGCACATCATCCTGAAACTGGGACAAACGGAACATGTAATTGGTTTCCGCGGTCCACTCGACGGGATGGCCAGATTCCAGGGAGTAGCGCGTGCCGGTGTCCTCGTCCAGCCGCAGTTGGGAGTCGGTGAGGAAGGTTTCGTCGGAGACGCAGTACCAGCCGCTGTACGCCGCCGAGTAAATGCGTCCACGGGAATTTAAGGTGCGCTGGAGGGTGATAATAACCATAAAGTTAAACCGAATGGAATAAAAAGAGGAATACGGCTAATCTCACCCAGAAATGGGCCACCGCCCGCTTGTGCCGCTGCTCTGTGGTGCGTATAAAGTCATCCATCTGGATGTTGGCATTCCGGAAGACCTCCCGGTAGCGTTCCGATATCTGGTCACAGTATGTGGCCACTGGTATCCCATGAACCTGAGCCGCCTGCTGGATCTTGGTGCCGTGCTCGTCTGTTCCCGTGCAGAGACGCACCTGGCGACTCTCTGGATGCCTCAATCGCTGGTAGCGACAGTGGGCATCGGCAATCACGGCCGAGTATAGGTGACCAATGTGTGGGGCTTATAATAAGCATGAAATCTTTTATAATTAATTATCTAAGATATGTAATGTGTTACCTACCGGCATTTACGTAAAAAATGGGCGTTGTCACGTAGTGCGAACTTTTGTGACGAATGCCCAGGTATCCGAGGCACTTAATTCTTCGTATTAACATGCCTTTTGAAGATATTTTAATACAGAAAAGAAGAAATATTTACATAAAATTAAAAACAAAACAGGCAGTGTGGCCGTATTGGATTTGCTATTAACAGCTGTTGTTCTGCTATAAACAGCTGGGGTTCTGCTATAAAAAGCTAGAAAAGTCTGGCAGCGCTGGAGTATTGAGCCATTTCAGAGCGCCAAATTCAAAAAACTATTTTAAACTATTAAATTACTTACCATATATTTTGTATAGCTCCCAAATGCGCCCTGATTTTGTAAAAATAAACACAAGCATTCCATTTTAAATTTTAATCTGTAGTTTTTATTAAACTTTTTTTCTTTAGGGAATAAAAAATATAAAATTCCTTCGACAACAGCGTGCCAAAAAAGGTGCTCGCGCGTCTCGTTGAATGGCTGCCAGAAAAATGCTATGGAACTTATTTTTTGTGTGTGTTTGCCTCTGTACAAGTCCGACCGATCGCGCTGGTTAGGCATATACAGGATACAATTTTCGACAAAATACCAGGAGCGGACTACATAATGCTAGAGTCTTAAGAGCGAAACATAAATGGTTTAAAACTAAGTAGAATACAAACGGGAGCTGCTGAAGAACTAAGGTTGTTGCGATTATCAGAGGGGGTGCCGCCACAGGAAGTCGCCCATACATAATGTAATATTTTATAATATTAATTGAATTTGTATTATTCGAATCGTTTTCTTTTTAAGTGATTTTACAGCGATTTCTGTGGCATTCCCACTCTGTGTGTGTGTGTGTATGATGCTCCGATTTTCTAGGCAACAAAAATGTACATTGCTTAAAACTTACAACTGAATGTGTTGTTAAATAATAAATATACAATTACAATTTGTGGGTTCTGTTCGGTAATTTCAAGGGTGATGCTTGGTTTCCTTTTCTAAATATATAATATACGTGTGTTGTTTATATAAGCATTGTGTTTTAGCGGATATTAGTTCGTAGCTTCAATCAAACATAAATACGCCCCTCGAGCTCTTTCTACATTAAAATAGTTTTCTTCTTATACACATTCTCGTTTGAACTTAGGCCTAAGTTAATTTCTCGTAATTTTCTTGTACATTAATAATATGTAGAGATATTTATTATGTTTCCGTACGAATTATATTTACAATCTAACACAAAGCCCCTGTAAGTTAATCGTTTTATACGTTCCTCATTCGCCTAAGCACAACAACTGTTATATATGTGTATTTATCGGCTTAGCTTAGTTAATTAGTCATCGGGTTTATATATAGAATCTGTTCGGAGCCTTAGTGGCATCTGCGTAATGTATCATATCCGTAACATATTTAATATACAATTAACTCCACCTCCACTTCCCTACTGAATACTGACATCGTCGAGTTTCTGCGTTGCCTTCGTTGCCATATGCTCTCTCTCTCTCTCTGGGTATATCTCGGATATATATACTCGTAGAATATAATATCAACTGTTTTCAACTCTCTTATCTTAACTGCTTAAGAAGTACGTTTTGGGGACTACATAAAACGAAAAAGTATATCACGATTGGACCAAAACATATACATAGATCGAAATAACTTTCCATCTTTCGTTAACTACAAGTGTTTCACATTTCACAATTCCAGGTGTGTGTGTGTTGGGGCTGCGATTCCAGGGAAAGTAAGCTATGGGCAATGTCTAAGTAGTTTTTTGTTGTTAAAATGATCCATTCAAGCGTGCATGCATCGAGTCAAAATGTTAATATTATTGAAATTTATGGCAAAAGGCCGGAATTCTATTAAATTATATAATAAGCAAGGTCAGGCTTAATAAAATACGTTGGCTTCAAAAGAAAAACCAGGTTTTTTCAATACCTTTTTTCCTATTTAGTTATGCAATTTGAATTCTATTTTTAACGTTTTCATAAAAGAGTTTTAAAAGTGTTCTTAGACTTGGATTATTTTAAGAATTTATTTATTTCTTAAGTTTTCTCAATAATCTGAAATGAAAAAATCATGATTTTTCCTCTGCCAACAAAACGAAATCAACATGCACACAAATCAGCAGGAAAAAAGACTAAAATATACAAAAAATAAAATAAAAACGTTTGAAAAAAATACTCTGATATATAAAACAAAATATCGATTCATCGTTACATTAAAATATCGATTTATGGATAAAATGTGAAGTCAAATATCGTTGCATTATCGATATACTGATATTTTCTGTCGTCCCTACCTAACGTATTTACATTGCCTATAAGATTACCTTCCCTTTTTGGAATGACAACCCCTGGATTATCGCTCTGAGTATGTAGATTTTTACTTGACGCCCAGCGTTCCATCCCCTTTCTAATTTAAGTACTTGCGACACCTCTTGGAGCCGCATGAGCAGGGTATCTTTTCCTCCTCGAAGGGGAATTTGTAGTCGTAGGTCAGCTCCTCGCCCTGCACAATGCGGCGCAGGGCAAAGATGATGATGTGCTTGTGTCCGAGTATGTCCACCACCTTGGAGTAGCAATTTGGCTGCAAAAGGAGCGCGATATTAAAGGCATCCTCTCACGAATATAGAATACTTTGAGTACTAACCTCACAGGAGTGATTGATGAAGCGGGCCGCATTGCCGCGCATGGTGGCGTCCACAACCAGATTGTCATCGATCTTGAACATGTAACAGCCGATGCCCCGACCGTCGTAGTAGCGCTCCCTTTTGTCCGTTAGCGTGGAGCGGATGAGCTCGCCGGCGTATTCGATGACCATTTCACCTAGAAGGATATAGGAGTTAGTATCCTGGCTGTATTACTCCTAAAACAAAATGCTTTCTTACCAGCTTCGATATCCTTGGTGCAGTAGAGACCGCGTCCATGAATATGCGAGCGAAAGACGCCGACATAATCCTTGTAGGTCTCCTTCAGAGTCCGATACTTCATGGCCATGGGTAGATTGCTGCCAGTTCCTCGTCTGAAACCACATATTAGAGGACTATTCCCAAGGGAAACTCTCCTAGAACTCACCTGGGCACCAGTTCATTGTCCGACGGTTGGACAAACACCTGAATGGGCTGCTTGCGATGCCGGGAGGCCAGCCAGCTGAACATGTCGTACTCGCTGCGATCGGCGTACGGCTCACAGCGGGCACACTCGTAGGCATTCTCCTGCAGCTCCAGTTCCTGGTCAGAGCCATAGTCGAGCAGGCTGTGGTGGGGATCGCCGCCAGTAGCAACAGAAGCCGCTACCCTGGCACTGCCTCCGCTGCCGCAAGTACCGCCGCCTTGGCCGATACTCGCCGCCGTCGAAACGTTGCCATTCCGCTTGTGATACTTGGGCGTGTACTTGGAGCACTTCTCCACGCCCGGCAGCTGCTCAATCAGATACTTCAGTGCGTTGGTCTTCAATCCGATCATCTGAATGCCGCCCATATCTGCGAGCGGGCCCTCTGGCAGTGGTGTCAGCCCATGGGCTCGCCTGGCCACCTGCACCGCCTCGAACACCTTCTCCCAGATCTCTGCTATCGAACTGGACTTGTAGGTGAAGCCATCTTCGCTTTGGATCTCGTATAGTAGATGCGGGCCACTGATCTTCCTTGGCTCTCGAACGGGTGGCGGCGGCGGCGGCGCTTCGGGAGCAGCTAGCGCTGGCGGCGGTACCAAGGTCACCCCCTTGGCCGGCTCCAGTTCCTGCGACTGTTGCTGCTGCTGCTGCTTCCGCCTGAGCCTGAGCTCCAGCTCCACGCCATTCTGCAGCTGCTTGAGCTCCAGAACATGGGCATCGGCCATTTCGTTGATGTAGCTGGCAGCTGCTTCCACGGCAGCCGTTTCCAGCGGTCCCCCCTCCTCGAACTCCGGGGCCGCCGCCGCAGCCGTGGTGGCCAGGACATCCTCCACCATCTGCTGATAGCCCGCGGTGCTGGCCTCGACCACCTCCATTGTGGTGGCCGTGGTTATGGAGTCCGCACAGTCGTCGTTGGTCAGGTTGTCGAGAATCTTGCTGATCTTATCCTTCACTGCCGGCTCTTCGCTGTCGGACATCTCGTGGTCGTTGCACGCCGAGGTGGCCATCTTCAGGCTGAAGTCGTCCTCCTCCTCCTCGTCGTCCTCGTCCTCGTCCTCCTCGTCGAGCTCCTCGTCGAGATCGTCCTCCCCGTGGTTGTTGTAGGCATCCGTTTCCATGGCCTCCATGGCCTGGAAGCTGTGCTTGTCCAAGTGCAGGCTGTAGCCGTTGCTGACCAGCTGCTGGCTCAGCTGCTCCCGCTGCTGCTGCTGCAACAGCAGCTGCTCGGTCTTGGCATCGGTCGGCGAGTGCTTCTCGTACAGTCCCTCGGTGTAGATGGACTCTGTGGCCGGTTGCTCCTCCATTATGGAATCCATGTGGGCAGCCACCGGCACAATGCTCTCCAGGCCCGGCACGGACTTCAATTCCGTCTCGTAGACGGGCGAGGGCGACGACGCTGCCTTCAATTGAGCGTAGCACTTGGACGGAGCACCGACACTGGTCACCTGAAGGGGGACTACCTGCTGCTCGAGGGGCTTTGGCGGCGGTGTGGGCGAGGGGGCCACGGGACAGTCGTTGGCAATGGGTGCTGGCTCCTGGCGCTGCTGCATAGGCAGCACCCGGTTCGTGGGTCGCGTGGTGGAGCTACTGCTGTTGGTTGGTGGCGGCTGTTGCTGCAGTGGATTCACCACATTGGTGGGCAGGACACTGTTGCAGTTGCTACTGCTCCCTGTGTTGTTGCTGCTGCTGCTGCTGGCAAAGTGCTGCACTTGCACGCGATTCAGCAGATCCTGCTGCTGCTGCGGCGGCTCCTCCACGACGAATTGCGCCTGGTTCTGGATCGCTGGCACTGGCACTGGTGTTGCCTCGGCAATGGTTATGATCGGCATGGTGGGCTGCACTGGCACCTGTTGCTGCTGCTGCTGCTGCTGGAGCTGGAGTGCCTGCTGTGGCTGCTGGGGAATGTGGAGTAGCTGCGCAGCGGCCTGCGTTTGCTGCTGCTGCTGCTGTGGCTGCGTCGGGATACGCTGCTGCTGCTGCACAACCTTGGGCACCTGGTTGCTGATGATCACGGCGGGATGGTGTTGCTGCTGTTGCTGCTGCTGCTGCAACATCGCCTGGGTCTTGGGCGTGGGCTTCATCAGCTTCGGCTTCACCTCCAGCTTGTGTATGGGTCGAATCAGGTTCGTCTTCTTCTGCAGCGGCTTCGAGGCAATGCTGGGCGGTGCTCCGCAGTTGGTTCCAGTTCCGCCCGCCGCCGCCGCCGCCTTCATGCCCTTCATCTGCTGCTGCTGGGAGACTTGCTTGAGGCCGGAGGCACTCTTCATTTGTGCCTGGGCCATGCTGGTGGGCAGCACCTTGTTAACCACAACCTGCGGCTGTGGCGGCACCTTGGACATTCCTGCAGCCTTGGCCTGGACACTCGTCCGCTTCAGTTGCGTCGTCACCGGTGGAATCTTGGCCGTGACCACCATGGGTGAGCTGTATTCCATCGATGTAGAGGATGCTGAGGAGGAGCTGGGCACCGAAGTCTGGAACTGGAAATTGGCATTCTGCAGCAGCTGCTGTGTGGCGGCATCATCCTGCGACTGCTGCTGCTGCTGCTGCTGGAGGACACTGGCTGCATTGAGGAAAGTGGTGCCGGCACTCGAGGCGTCTCCCGGATTGTTGAGCACCACATAACCGGCGGGCAGGTGATCCACAATTGGCTCTATCTTGCTCGCCTGGAACACCTGCGTCGTGGTGGCCGAGAAGCTGGCGTTCTGGCTGAGCACACCGGGCATGGCCGTGGACACAAACTGCTGCGACGACATCACCGTGTTCTGGACGATTGTCTCGAGGCCGTAGTACATGGGCTGCGTGGCCAGGATCACCTGTGGCGTGGTGGTCGTCGCAAACTCCAGGCCGGTGGCTCCGCCGCCTGCACCGCCCAAGATCAAGGGCTGCACCTGCTGCTGGTGGTGATGAGTGCCGCCCGCCTGACCGCCATCTGTGGCTCCGCTCAGCTGCAGCGTCTGCGGTTGGATCAGTGTTCCAATCACTTGGGGCTGCGCAGTCAGCATCTGCAGTCCCGAGTTGGTCGGCGTGGTGGTGAGCATTAGGTTGCCGCTTGCATCCGTTTGCAGGTAGGTCGCCCCGCCGCCCGCAGGGGCTGTGGTCAGGAACTGCGTCGGCTGCGGCTGCGGCTTGTACTCGCCCGTCGTCGGTATGGAGATGTACTGGAGGGGCTGACCCTGACTGCCGTCGCCCGTCGTTACGAAGGAGATGATGTTCTGGGGCTGAGCCTGCGGCAGGATTAGCTGCGGCGCCTGCGCCTGCGCGCTGCTCTGGAAGAGCAGCTGCGGCTGGAGGAGATTCTGGCCCATCACCGTAATAGGTTGCTGCACCTGCTGATGCGTCTGCTGATGCACCTGCTGCTGCTGCTGGGGGTGCGGCTGCAGCTTGGCCTGGATGGGCTTCACCTGGTGGTGGCCGGACTTTAGCTGCTTCTGCTTGGCGGCCGCCGCCTGCTGTGCCGCCTTGGTGGCCACCGTCTTGAGGGGCTTCCCCGCCGCCGTCGTCAGGGGG
>JAEIHY010011802.1:0-11300 GCA_018904565.1 Drosophila tsacasi
TGTAGTCTGAGCGTAGGCAGTTGCGATGAGAGCCACCAGGCCCAGGAGAAGGACGAGTTTGTTACACATCTTGGAGCTGTGTCACTGGATCACTATAAATCTTCAGATTCGGATTCGCCCTTTTATAGGTGGAATCCAAAGTCATGTGTTTGCTAGAACTCTTCTACCGTATGTAAAGACAGGTGTTGTCAGGCTTATAGAGCAAACAATGTTATATACAAATAAAAGGGCCTATCTTTTTCTTGAAGAGCTTACACCATTTGGAGTGTTTTTTGCCAAATTCTTATTGTTTAAACAATATGTAAGGCAATTTCAGGCAGCTGAACAAATAAGGGTTGAACAACCGACTTATTTATTAGGTAGTTAAAAACTATAAACTATTTGAAATTTAGTCATTGTTGCTGATATATATGATTTATATGGTTGAAAATGAGTCTTTCACTACTTTGCAGTCTTCTGACTTAAATTATTGTACCCCTGCATGGGGTAATAATAATTTAAATCATTAGATAAATAATCTTAATAATATTCAATTATCCCGAAAAAGACATTCCTGCTTCCTAAAAATTCCCCAAGTTGATTAACATGATTTTTTCCCCTCTCTAACTAGTTCATTTCGATTTCTAATTACATTTCCTTGTCACTGCATGAGATCTCCCACTTGGAGTTCAAAGGCAGGGCTTTAGTGGCTGCCTTTAATGGATTACCATGTGCCGGAGGTTACCTCCATCCCCCGATCAGATGTCATTTAATTTTCAATTCAATTCGCTGCCACGCGCTCCGGGTTCCCTGCTCCCCACATGAGCTCAAAACCCCGTTTCCAAAGCTCGTGGCCTTCCACATGTCAGAATTTGAATGCGACCACGCCCCCGCCAAAGAAATGATAGCCGAATTTCAGAGGCAAGCTCGACTCCTCTTAATGAATGCCTCTGGTGGAATCGCCTGACCGCCGCCGGCTCATTGAACCGTACCGGAGATAGGGATAGAGATGGAAATGGAGGCGGGAATAGAACAAGGAGTGCCGCCAGGAGCGGGGGAGGATAAAGAGAGACAGCGAAGGCGCCGGGAGAATCCCCGAAAGCTGAAGGAAACCGACGAGCAAACAACTCAAGTGGTTGCGGATCAGACGAGGTCGCCTTCTTCGCCTCACCCTCTCGGGCTCCTCGGAGCCATATCCTTTATGTCTAGTGTGTGCTACCCATTTCAGTTTAGCTCAAATTTCACTAAAAAATATTTATAATTAATTGGAGGTTTTTTAAGGAAAGGAAGGAATTTTAAATAAATCAAGCAAATTTTGTTTAAGTCTATTATAAATGTAAAACTATATATTGATGTCTCTGTGTTTTATATTGTTAAAAACAATATTATTTCATATACAAATAATGATTCAAATTATGTGTATTGATTTATTTAAATATGCAAATAATATAATTAATAAATTTAACTATTTTTAAATTTAAAATAACACTTTATTTGGTTATTTTTCAACAGCATAACTAGTATGTATTTTGTGTTCAGTAAATAGTTCGCTAACAAAGCCTTTTCTAAATAGAGGTTAGCTTTTCATATTATATATTTTTAATTATTTTATCACTTTTATCCAATAGCTCATAAGATTTATTTTATTACAATTTATTTTCCGGTGTATCCATCTCCTTTGTGTACCGCAAGTGAACATACACATGGCACGAAAATGCGTTTGTTTTGATTAATTAGCAAACAATGGGGGGCTTTGTATTACCCAAAGAGGGGGCTACAGGCTGGCTCGATTTGAGTGCGATTAGCACAGTCCTTTCAATTTGTTCTGCCCCCACCAAAGAAACAGCTGAACGGACTGATGATTCTTGGTATTGATTGTGATTTTTGGGGTCTTGGCTCACTTAATTTAATGGGAGAGAAACTAGCTTTAATGGTGAGTTAGGATGTTAATTTAGTACATTAGCACCCTAATAAAGCGATACAAATATTCATCAAGGGTTTTAAAGAAACAATTACTGAAAACTAATGCTAATACTTGCTAATTTTAGCTCCTTACAAATGAGTTTTTAATTATTCCCTCAACTTTGATAAAGGAGAAACTTTCACCCTAGGCTCAAGACTGAAACAAAACACAAGCTGTTACCGATACCCTAATTAGGTAGGCATTTTAAATCGTTTCGCACACGTGCGTGTTGCTGGCCTAGACTAGAATATGGCCTGGGCCTAAGCTTCTGTTTACCATTTTGCCTCCTGAATATTCGAGCAAATTTGTTGCTTCCGTTTGGGTCCAAGACCAAGGACAGCATACCATATATACCAAAGTGGTGAGTGATGATGGCCGAGAAGGCTGGAAGCTGAAGCCGAAAAAAGGAGCCCAAAGAGGAATGCCTCCTTCACATAAGTGGGCACATCCGTTGCACGTGCGATGAACTCGGATCCTTGCTTCTGATGCCCAGCACTTGAGTTTTTCGGGCAAAAAGGACCCAAGTCCGAGTTACAAGCTCCCTGAATCCTCCTTCTCCTCCCAGGACCCACCCTGCTATCATAATCTAGTTAATGTTGCTGTTATTGTTGCCTGCTCTGTTTGCCAGCACCCATTCAAGTGTAAACATTTTAATATTTGCAATAAAAGCAAAAATTTGTCTTCGTCCTCTTCGTTTCGGTTTTCCAACACGAGTCGGGGATAAGAGAAATTGTGCGGGGAAAGCGTGACGGGGGCTTATCTCCGGTTTGAATACGGCTCGATTTCGTTTCCACTCAAATAATTTTTGGGAATTCTTTCTGCTTTTCCGTGGGCGCAATAGGATGAGATGCTACAATTAACCTGAATGCGAGCGCAATTTCACTCAAGGGTAATTGAAAATTATTATATTGCAAACCGGCACGGAAGGGGGAACAGGTCAGGCGAGAATGAGCACACTTTCCATTGAGCCTGGCAATTGGACTGTGAAAGTGCGACATTAAATAACACAGGGTTGGAGGAGTCTGCAGGAAAAATCAGAATATATTCGGAAAGTATTAGTAGGGTTTCCTGGAAGTATTAATAGGTTCTAGCGAAATGTAAATTTATTTATAGCATTTTAAAGCTACAAATTTATAATTTTTCTTCATTTCTATTGATAACAAATATTACCTTTGCATTATTTCCCCCAAGTTTAAATCAAAATCCAATAGAATTTCGTTAACAATTCGTTTCCATTTCATTCAACGTTCCGGGTATCATAGACTTCCAGCTCACTGAACTACCCTGGAAATTGGACAAATCACGTTCCCAAGTAAACCCTCCTCTCAACTCCGACACCTAATTGCCAATTCATTCATCAAAATTCTGAACTTTTCCGACACTTCACTCCACACTCACCACTGAGGGCACATAAAACATCAACCAGAGACATTTCACACCTGTTACACATGACAAGGATGCCAAGGATGCCCCAGCCGAAAAGAAGGTTCTCCTTTCTTTTGGTTAATTAGCTGAGCGTCGTCTGGACCTCGAGGACTTTTTGCCAGTTCGGTGAACCCAAGAATTTGAAAATCCGTCAAGGTTCAGCGACGTGACAGACGAACAGCAAAGTGTAGGAAAGGAAAAGGACCGAACCGAGTCCTGAAATCACAGACCCGCTAACGAAGTGTCCATTTCGACAGTTTATTGATCTTGAAGTGCAAATCTGACCACCAGCCATCAATCAGGGGGCCAGGTAAACACACCTGCCTGCCTGGGAAGAGCACGTGGGAAACCGGAGCGTGAAGGTCGCTCCAGGCCTAAGCCATCAATCAGGAGGCCGACTCCTGCGACTCCTGCTCCTCTTTTTCCACCTCAACTTTCCCCTGATGGAATTCAATCAATTTAATACAAGGCAATTTTGAAAATTCATATGTGCGAAATCCATGACGAAATTGGAATTTCAAACTGTTGTTTGCGGTGCCAATGGGCGGTGGAAATTTTTGCCTACAATAAATTGGAAATTCAACTCAAATGATATGCAAAATAAACAGTGAAATGGGCGCGGGCTTAACACATCCATGTTGAGTTGAAGGAGAGAGCGGGGTCCAGGAGCTGGGAAAAGTTTGTGGAAAGCCTCCACCTCCTTTTGTGTCAAACTTGATTAAGTTTTACGAATATAATGCCTGGGATTTCCAGGAACCAGTTGACAATCGGGTTTGTGGTGCCTTTTTGGCCAGCCAAATTGAAAAGATTTCTCTCTGGGGGAATATTAGGCACAAAAACGGCTTTTAATTGAGTGAGCTAAAGAATTAATCGAAAAGGAGAATAATTACACTCATTTGTATTTATTACTTTAAATGAATGTTATAATAATTAAACAACTTTTGCGAAGAAAAATAATGAAAGGCTTACATAAATATTCAACAAAAAACCTAAGAAAGTGTCGCCACATTCCTTCTCAATTAATTTCTGCTCAAATCATAATCCCCACATCCTTAGGAACTTACGTGTTGCCGGGAACCTTAAACCCTTACTGACTGACTGCCACTCTACATGAGTGTCACGCAAATGCAGTTAGCTTATTTTATTGGCCAATTTTCATTTACACACTCGGGCTTGGGATAAGTAGTTGACCGGAAAAACTCAGCTAAATGTTGATTTAAGCAAATTGAAATGACAACACGCAACTCCTAATTGCAGGGACACAGACCTCATCGAAGGGAAACGCGTGAAGAGAAGGACTTATGAGCTTTTGTGCGCACAAGCTTTCATATTCCCGACACGTTCCAACCGCGTCCTTGGAGGATGAGATCGCTTTGAATGACAGCGATGGCAGTGGGATGACGGGGATGCAGATTAGGTTTACAGTTTGCAGCCCGAGAGGCGCTGATTTATGGCCATTTGCCGGCCAAGGCCAATCGCTAGTCTGCGGTCGTTGGCGCTCATCGTCTTGCGGGAAAGGACGAGAAGGCTTCCCTTCGCGCACTAACAATGCCACAATGCCGGCCGATACAATGGCCAGGGCCAAGTGTCTGCTGGGCGTCTCCGTCTAAATGCCGTTTATCTAACGCTAACTACTCCTTTGGGTGTCTGCCTGGAATTAGCGCCTGCCACGCCCCCTTCTTCCGCCTAATTCTAAAGGGGATATTGAAGAAGGACTGCTGAGTGCAGATAGGGAAGTGGGAATACTCTTACGGAAGGTTTACGTTTTTTATTTAACTTTGAAATTTATTTAACGGTGTATCTGTATACTATCTTATTCTATTATCTAACTTTTTTATACTACATATATCATATAAATATCCTCATACCAAAACCTCTTTAAGGGTATATGAAAAATGAAAGCTGTTTTTGACCAGCGAAAGGTCTAAGCTACCAAAAGGACAAGGCGTCGCATAAAAAATTCATTCATAAAGTGGGTTTATCTTTTTCATTTATATCCATCGCCAGTGTGCCCGAAAGTCGCTTTCTTCTTCTCCCAGCATCTATAGCTCATGAAATTTAAGTTGATGTTTCTCGCTGACATTTTTCTTTTTTTTCGTTTTCTGAAGACAACTTTCAACGCGCTCAAGTCTGTCGTTTAATTTTTACCGAGATTTTGTTGCTGCCTCGATGTGCGTGCTTTCTGATTTTTTATTTTCCTCAATTTTTTTGTCTGATTTTTATTCTACTAAAAAAAGGGTGCTAAAAATTTCTGCTTTAAGTAAAGACTTTATTATGGCTTCTTGGTTTTTTGTTCTTAAATATAATTGACTTATGGCACCATTCGAATTTTGTTTACAGGCGCCTTTAATCTTTAGAAACGTGCTATATGATGCTTCCCATTGCTAATTGATATTGATTGGCTTTGTTATTAATAATTCACTTTTGCTTTTGATATTATTATGCTGAGCATAACATATATTTTCAAAAGAAAAATTTATACTCGCGTCTTACATTTTAGAAACTCTTGTAATATCCATCAAAGCAGGTTTAATTTAATGTCTATCTTCAAAGGTTAGTAATCCCTTTTAAAATTACTTGCTTAATAATTCATAGCCTACCCGTCTGGTCCTGAATCCTTGGGTTGCTTATATAGCGATATTTTAATTGAATTACTACACTTGTTGTGAACTTATATTCAAACACACTTTTGCATTTGGAAACCTTAATGATTTCTTAGGTATTTATAAATTTCTAAATTTAATTTAGCTTTTAATATATTTTTTGACTAATATAATATTTATTTAACTATATATTAAATTTTCAATTATTATCCAGAAGCTCGCTTATTTTCCACACTCAACAAGCAATATTATTAGAAAAATTCCAATCATAGGTAAGACCAGAGAAATGCACCCAGATTTCTGACAATTTTCCAGCTTTTGGCAGCATTTTGGCTCACAGCGCGCAAATCTGGGCCAAATAGCTGACCACAGTGAACTTTCCGCATTTGCCTTCGCTTTTCCGCCGCCCCCTTTTGTCTCCCTTTCGCTGCGCAATTAAAACGCGACACACACAAATGGAAAAACTGTGTTCTCCGGACTGCAGGGCATTATGCCCTCGCACTATATATACACACACTTATAACTGGGATATGTATTTGTGGGGGCCGCGGGGATAGTAAGCCGCAGGCATTTTCATTTGCATTCGAAATGGATTGTTGGACATGGGAGTGAGCCCGTTTTTCGGTAGATTGGAATGCAAAAGAACCGAACACAGAAGCGCGAAAGCGAAACAATAAAAATTAATAACACAACTTTGCGGGCCTCTGTGGGAATAATTAGATGAGGCCAACTAGGGAATGCCTCGAAAAGTGGACTCAGGGGGGACAAAGGGAATATTATGTGCTCATAAAGGACTCTTTATCTTTTTAGTAAGTTCATTTCTGTCTTGTCAGCCACAACCTTTTATTAGTTCAAGGTGAGGTGGATAATTATGTTTAGTATTCAGGTAGAAATAATTAACATTTAAATATATATTTAGGAAAAAGGTTTTTTAATATGATGTCATCATTAATTTTTCCCTAATTGAATCTTCACAAATGGTAACTAAAATTACCCTGATATCAACCAATTTTTTGTATTAATACTTATTTAATCCACTTTCAATTAAAACTTCCCACCAAAGAACCGTGAAGAAAGCGCTCTTCATAAATCAACTTCTTGTGGTAAACAAGAGCGGCGAAAAACTTAATACCAAGAAGAAACATTCTTGTTGGCAACTTCTTGCACACATTTGCCGACAAGTCAGAATTTATGCATGCCAAGGACAAATTATGATAATGGGTCGCCTTCCAACCATTTTCTGGCTCAAAGGAAACATATTGAAATTCTCAGACAAACCAATTGTCAAATTAGTTGTTCTTCTTTCTTTAGCATTATTATTATTATTTTTTGTGTGCCTCTGATTGTCTGCCAAAGTTAAATTTATGTCTGATACGAGAGCGTACGTACGATAAGTGAGGAAAAAATGCGAGTAAGAAATATTTTAATTGCGCATACGCCATGTGGGCCAGTCCTGAACCTAAATCATTTGGCGAGTGTGTGTTTTAGAGCGAGGGGGAGCCGCCATTAAGCACAAAAGTGTCAAAGGCTGTGGCGGCGATAAAACCGTTTTCCCAAGCAATTTATTTATGTCGATTTCTATTTCCATCTCCATTTTGTTTTATTTTATTTCGCGTTTTATTTACCCAGCTAGCCAGCCGGGCCTCGCCCTCAAAATGCGATTTGGACACGCACCATTTTGGGACCCCTCCCCCCAAAAAAAGGGGAATTCCCCTATTGCGACTTATCGCCACATGGATTCGGAGACATTCCGGTCCTGCCCATAAATTAAACTCAATTAAATTGGTTAAGGCGACACTGGACGCGATAAACGTTGCGCTACATATTTTTGTTTTGCCTTCGAATGTATTTTCCTCTTCCAGAATATATATATTCTACGAATTAAACCAAGCGCGAATAAGCCGGAAAAACAGCTGACTTTTTGGCGGCTTTTCCAGCGAGAGAGAGACTGGAAGGCGCACGGGAAAGCCACTGAGAGAGCAAAAGAAAATTCAGAAAATTCGGAGTAAGAGAGCAACAGCAACAACTATGTTAGTTGAATGTTAACAGGGATTAACAGGGAAAATACATGAAGTTAACATGTGACTGTCAATTAATTAACAGAGGAATAAGTCATGTAAAATATATAAAAAAAATCTAAAAATACCATAAGCAATTACCAAATAAATGTGAAGTGTCCCAATATAATTTATTAAACAATTTGCAAATACTGTATAATTCACCAGATAAAATATTGCTAATTCATGTTTACTGCATATTAAATTATGAGAGTGCCTTATGCTTGTTTAAAAATACCCCTTTTGGTCTGAAAAATGTGAACTGTTTGACAGTTTGCCTTAGCGTTGAAAAGGGTTCAAATGTGTGTACAAGTCCTTTGGGCTTTTCAGGAGTGTGAGCTAATGGGATTCTAGATTCTGGATAGACTAAACAAATCTGACAGCATGTATCAGCAGCTGTTGATCTGTTAGGGAAATTGGGCTTTAATTTTTAATTAGTTAGTTGTGCGAACTGAATAATTTGTACGAAAACTGTTGAGAAATTAATTTAGATATAATTAGTAAAAGGTATATGAGGGTTATCCTATGGGAGCTGTTAGCTAAAAGGGGGGATTGTTTAGAAAAGGATAACTACGAAATTAACAAACTAATAAAATATGTAAGCAATCTGTTTTCTTTTTCAACCAATTTCTTTATTAAGTGTTACATATATAAGATTACCCTTAATTAGTTACATAGAACTCTTAATAATTATTTAATCCAACAGTAATTGCTTTCTCTTATCTTATCCTTGTTATTTTTTAATTGTTATCCATCTCATTACTTTCCAAAGACAAGAGCTTTATTTTTAGAGTATTAACTCACTAAAGCTATAATATTCTCAGCATAAAGGGGGCCAGCAGCCATTTCTCAGAATCCTTTTAATTAGACACTTATGCAGCTTGTCCACACCTCTCCGCATAATTCCCGTGCTCATTATGGCGTCAACTGGGACCTAGATTCAGGCTGTGACTGTGGCAGTGGAACTGGGACACGTGTCCGGCTCCGTCTGTTCTATAATTCTATAATTACGCATAGGGTTCTCCCTCCAGTTATCCTTGTTTGCACTCGCTTCCTTCTAGCCATATTGCCATAACCAAAAAGTTTATATAAATCCGGAGATGACGACGAAAGGCAACGTCTATGAGTGGAAACCATGGTCCTATGCCTGCGTCTTTGTCAGGTGTCCTGCTCCACTGCCATTGCGATTAAACTGGGTAGCAAAATTCAAAGCATCTTCAGCTTTAAACTCAAGACCGAAAAATTAAACATATATTTTTCTACCATATTATAAAGTACCTTTTAACCTTAATGGGTAATAAAGATTATGTCCGATAATTTAGCCTACCAAATGGGAAGGTAAAGATACTCTTAATTACATTAACATACTTGTATATGATAATGAGGAAATAAAGATTCTTATGATTATGTATTATACATTAACACTTAAAAATACATTGTTTTCAAGTTAATTACTTGCTTCAAGCAAGTCGGTTTTGTTCAGTGTAATCACATTTCGGATGTGTAGCCGAGTGACGTTATTTGCCTGGATTGCCTTACATAAACAGGACCAGACACAAAGTTGGAACAATAGAATTTTGCAATCCCGGAACGACGTCTGTCAGTCTGTCACCGAGTCATCCGTAGGATACAAGTGTGTAATTAATTTCATTGAGACATGGTGCCGGCATACGAAATATTAATGCGCCCTAGGGTGAAATACAAATGGAGGCGGCAGCAAGGTAAATATTTTAGCACAACAATTTGTGGCCGAGAGATGCAAGTGTCACTATCGGCAATTGAATCAAGGTCGGGATTAAATGAATAAAATGAAATGCGATGTCAAATGAAACAGAAATTCAGTTTTTTTTGATGACAGACGCAATTGTTTGGGTTTCCCTTTTCGGCTTTATTTTTTTATTATTGTGGGCCGTCATTTATTTGATTACGCATGGTCAAGTCAAGTTTTCATCTCCCATTATTTTTGTACATTTTTTTTATGCACATCAAGCGGGCTTGTTGAATGCTGAAATGGAATACATAATTTAAAATGTCCTCGCAGATCCGTATAAATATGCAACTTCAACTGAATTGAATTGGGGGTAAAAAATGCGAGTCACTGAAGGGGAATCATGCCTCGACATCGGACTGTCAATACAATTTAAGGAATCGCCATAACCACTTTTCGTGAGAAATTAAATTTGCACTAAAAACCTCTTTCGTCCTTGGCCAATTTTCCGCCGCTGCATAGCTAATGGGGCAACAGCTGCACTCTGCCGCCCGACTTTCGGGCCGAACAAAAGAGCATTATGCTGCTGGGTGCAGGCACTGAAAGGTCCTCCGTCTGCCAACTTGTGCATTGTGCCACAAAATAGGCCACAAAGTCAAGCCTAGCCCGGTCGAAACTAATCGTGTTTTGTGATCCTTCAGACTTGAATGACTGTTTGAATTAATTTATAATAAACGCACCTTGCCGCCTGATTAAACTGCAGTGTACGTCTCAAAGGTAACTGTGCCGGCAGTATTCAGGATAAACTTTTGAGTACATAAAAGTCGCAGTTAGCTAAAAATAGTACTTAAAATTTAAATATTAAATTACTGTTGTCTTATTAAAAGCAGACTAATAATGACTTATATTCTTCAAGGATTTTGTTTTTATTTCCGTATCCATTTAAAAAATCTCACTTTTGCGGATACCCCTGCACCAATGTTGCCGGAATTTTCAACAAAAGGCGCCTTTAGACTATTAATTTCTATTTCGAAAATAATGGTATATGTAAATTCGGGTAAGTCGAACAATTGAAAGGTAAATACCTGACTGAGTTATTACGCAGTATTTATGAGTTAATGCTGAACAAGCTACATCAATAATAATAGCAATGAAAGCCTAGTAATTTGATTGAGCAGATTAAAATATTAGAAAAAATATTAGTGAGCTATGGTACTCTGAAAATTATAGATAGAAAGAGATCTGTGATGGTGGAAAAGGATTTTAAATATACAAATGTATATACTGCTCTTAAATATTCAGGAGTTTTCTAAGCTGTACCTCTTTTATTTAATAATACTTTAACACCCTGTTCAGTGCATATTAACTCGAGATTTGTTTATGAAATTTTTATTTGACAACCATTGCTTTTTGTTGACATCTTAGAGTATACGCTCAACTGTGCATTGACGGACTCCCCCAACGGTGCGGCAGATACGCCTCCTGCGAACCACATTGCCGTTGTTATTGCCATTGCCGTTGTTGTTGTTGTTGTTTCCGCTCCTACGAACCCAACGCCTGCGCCA
>JAEIHY010011811.1:0-14931 GCA_018904565.1 Drosophila tsacasi
GTGCTTGAACTGGTTTGCGAAAAAGTGACTTCTGTCTGTGTCGCATGCGATTTCCTTACATTTTTGTAATTATCTTGAAAACGAACAATTGTCCGAAATCGACCTCAACACCAATTGTAGTGCTAACCAAGAGCTGTAAGTTTCAATTTTTTTTAAATTAACATAAAATCTTGGTACATGTGTTTTCTTAGTTTGAATGCGCGTACAAATGTCGCGTGCGACATCAGAGAGTTACCCATATATCGAATAAAATATAAATTATATCCGCAAATAAAAATAAGAAGCCTTCTTTGCAGCCTCGAGACAGATAGATACACCATTGATTGCTCTCGATTTGGTAAATATATTTATTTATATGTATGCACTTTCATAATTATATATAGATCTGTTTTGTATGCGTTCAATATATGAAAATATAGATTTATATATTTTCCATTTGCTAGTTTCGAGCGTCTGTTTTTGTTTATCTTTGGCTTTCAGGTTCATATTCAGGTTCCAGGTTCAGGTTCGTCATCAGGTTGAAGTGTTCTTCGTCGTCACCAACTAGGTTCCTTACGAGGACGTTCTCGGCTGGCTGGGCACATACTTCTCCGATGGCTGGTACTGCCACTGAGCGCAGATGGCCTCCTGTTCCGTCTGGTTATATCCGGCCCTGAAACAGACCAACCGGAGGCATGGAGGAGCGGCAGGAGCAAAAAAGTATGGCATGCATGGTTCACAATGAGAGTTTATTTTGCAATGGCATTGGCACTACGCAGGGACACATGCAGGACATGCAGGTAAGTGAGTAACCTATGGACTACTAATACTAAACGGGAACAGTGGTGTGTAGGTAGTGTCTCGATCTCTAGTTCAAGCCACAGAAGTAATCTTTGGGGGCCAAAAACAACAATTCCTATGTCTCAGTAAGAGCTTTTCTTACCATAAAGATCTCAATCTTTATAGTTTTATTTATAAATTCCCCGAACTAAAAACAGGAATATATTAAAGCTGCATATATATTAAAACTTCAGTTGAAAAACCCCATTTAAAGTATTTAATTGTTCATTAACAATTCCATTCTGTGGCTCTCTGGCCAAGATGACTAAACCACGATAACTAAATGGCTTTTACAGAATATTAAGCAACTTTTGCGACATAAATAACGAAACAGGATAAAGCCAAGATAGCTGGGATCATTAAAATTAACATCACGTGCACTGAGCTGACTCAAAGCAAACGAGAATTAAGTTTTTTGAGTTCTTTTTAAGAAAAGAAAATTAAATGAAACATAAGCAAGTTCTATATTTCAATGCGACTAGATATTTTTTAAGGGGGGAAATGGCAAATGTACATATAACAATAATGATTACCCAGTGGAACATCTTAGTGAAACAAATCTATTACAAAATGTTCATAAACGCAGTTAGAAACTCGCAAACGGACTCAAAAAAGAGGATTTAGTGAGCAAAAAGCGCTCCTTTATGCACAATTTTAATTAGTTTTTAATCATTTATGAATACTTAAATTCCTATTAGCTTGTAAACGGTCCCTTTTCGAGGTATCTTTGAAACTCTGTCAATGATAAGTATCTTTTATCCTTTTTTAGTTTGGATTTAGTTTCTCTTTTCGATCCACTGGGCTTAATACCAGGTTTAGGATGATATTCCGTGTTCAACTTAACAAAATATTAATACTTTGAATTAAAATAATGGAAGACAATCCAGTGCCTAAATCTAGTTTCCTATCTAGTTCAAAGATATGTACATATGTACATTCTCCTTTATAAAGGTATTAAAAGATAATGATGAATATTATTTAAATAAAGTAACTATCTCCTTAGTTGATTGGACCTAAGTTTCTATTCAAACATCCCCCAATAGTGCCCTGCATTCTTCCCCAAAGATTACTTCTCATCGAGCTTCGCAATCCTCAGTCTGCCGGGGCGTCTCGGCTTTCGCTGCCCTCAGCTCCAGCGGAAGTCGGGTGCTCCGTATTCATATCCGTAGCCACGATTGCCGTAGCCATAACCGTAGGATGACGCTCCCGGCCGCTCGTAGTGATAGCCAACGGCGGCGGCTCCTCCTCCTCCTGCTCCTCTTCCTGGCTGCTGATGATACCGCGACGATGGGGGCGGCAGCTCCCTGCTGACTGGCGACTGCAGGCTGTCCCAGAGGAGTCGCGGCCGCTGGACCACCTCGCGCAATATGTTGACCGCCGCCAGGCCGACGCTGGCCAGCTTGACGCCCCAACGTCGGGCAGTGAGGCCCTTGGCGGGCGCAATGGCGGCCAGGGAGCGTCCCTGCGGATGGGCCAGGATCTTGGCTATCAGATTATCGCCGTGCGGCGGCACATAGAGATCCGCCTGGCGGTACTCCGCCGGACAGTGGTCGGTGCGGTAGTAGTAGTCCTCGAACCTCTGGTGCGCCGAACAGGGGCTGCGCTCCTGGAAGCATGTCACCTGCACCACATTGTAGAAGATCGCGCCCAGAGTGTTCGCCGTCTCCGTGTTGGCCGCCTGCAAGCATCGCCGGAATCGGGCATCGCAGTCGCAGTGGCTCCGCGTGAAGGTGCCGCGATTGCACAGCCCGCGCCGGCACTCGCCGACATTGAGGACATCCGGACACATGTCGTGCTCCCGACAGCATCGATCCTCGCGGGCATGCGGCCCGAGGTCATCGTAGCTGGTGGCCGTCGTCCCCGGGCCGCACCACTTCGTTCCGGGATAGATGAAACCGAGGCCGCCGCGAAACTCGTGGCCATAGGAGCCCTGGCGGCGGCACACCTCCTCCAGCTCCATCACCGATTCCCGCGGCACCTGGCGGATGCGCCGCGGATCCGATTGCAGCAGCATGCGTTGGATGTCACCTCTGGCAGGGATTAGAAAAGATCAGAGATTAGATAGTTACTTTACATTAGGTATTTAATTTCAATTATTTTCGATGGCTCACCGATCGGTGTGCATTTTGCAGAAGGGATGCCGCGACGACAGCTCCACCATTACGGTCATGGTCATGTCCGAGATGAGCACCGCCGATCCGGAGGCGGCGGGTGGCATCGCCGAGCCGAGGAGGACCACCAGGACCAGCACCACCGCCACGGGCGGTTCCCTCATGGCCTCAACTGGGGGGAGAATTATGAAACAAGAAGAGCGGAAACTTATGAGGATCGGATAGTGACGAGGGAAGAGGCGTGGCCGGCGGGTGATCGGAGATCCGCTCCGATGAGCTGCCGGCGCGATAATGATCCGATGCGATATGGTATGATATGTGGGCCATCATTAGCCCAGCGAGCCACTCGCATTTTGCATTTCTATGGACCGCTCTGTGACCTCTGGCCACAGACAGAATCAAATATCCATAACTCTGCACAGTGGTCAATGTTGGTTGTTAAATTCATTAAAAAAAAAAACATAACTATGTTCGTTTGACAGTATAGTTTGACATCCGAAGCCATCTCAATCATTGGACCCTTCTTTAATCCAAATTTATATCAATTTACGCATTTATAGTAGCATAAAGTCTTGACATTTTGTTGTACAAATTATCATTTTAATATGTGTTATGTTATGTTATGAAAATGATCATTTTAATATGTGCAAATTATCATTTTTGGGCCATCTTGTTATGCTACAGATACAGAGAAAGAAATAGTATTGGATCGCATATATATTTGTAAATGAAAATATCGATTTTACTAAAAATACCTTGTAAACCTCTTGGGAATTATTTTACAAAAAACATTAAAATTATGCTATCTGAATTTAATATTAAAATTTAAGGTCTACAAAATCAATCTTATCTCTTTATTTCCAAATCCAAATATCAACATATGTACATATTTTAGCATAAAATATTGGCATTTTGCTGTGGAAATTATAATTTTAATACAAAATATTAATAAAGAAATTAATTAGAAATAATGATAAAGATTTTTATTGAGCCACATTTACTTTTTCATTAAAAGTATTGATTTTACTTATCATATTAAAAAAATTCTTTAAATTATGATCTCAAAATTTATTCCCTTTACGGGATGAATTTAAAATTTTTAAAATCAACGAGACTATTCTTAAGCTTTATTTCGAACTATTTTTAAATAATATTTCTTTTTCATTGAACAGCAAATAAATAAATAATAAATAATAAATTATAAATAATAACAATAATATTTCTCTCTGTTCCCTCTTTCGGCGGAGGACACCACCTCCGATACCACTGTAAAGCCAACGATCAAAACAAAAGGCAGCACAAAACAAATGATCGCGGATAGAAAAGAAGACAACAAAAAAAACGGCGAAAACAATTTGCAAAATAAGAGGCGAGGGCTTTTGATGAACGGTATTCAGGTGTGGGAGTGGGACAGCGGCATGGCATGGAGTGAGAAAGGGAGAGCGCGCCAGCGACCTACCCTAAGCAAAAACAAAAAAAAAATCAGAAACAAGTCGGAGTCAGGAAGAGCGGCGCCGCTTTTTGTGGGTCAGTTGAAGGTGGAGGCGTCGGCGTGTTACCAATTCTTTGGCTTCTCATCTTTGTGCCTTTTACGTATTTTACTTCTTTCTTGTTTTTGGCCAGCGCGCAAAAGGTGAAGGTCACCGCTCGACCAACTCTGTTAATTAGTCAAAAAATAGAGAGATGTGACGCTCGTTTGATTCTTCTCTCGGTGCATTCGTGTGTGTGTGTGTGTGTGTAACAGTGTGAACTCGCATTGCGTCGCGTTTACTTTACGTTATTATTTTGTTATTTTTAATGCCAGGCCAAGGAACAGTTTTACCCATCACGTTCCACCACTCAGGTTGTAAAGCGTAAAATAATTAATGATGACATCTGTACCCGCTTAATATAGGTAAGTATTATTTATGTTATTTGCCCAATTGTTCGTTGTTTGCGCGAGAGAGTGTGAGGGACAGGGCAACTGGCACTTGTCACTCTCCATGTAACTGGAGCGGGAGCGGGAGCGGGAGTGGGAGTGGGAGAGGAAGAGCGTGAGAACGCGGGACCCGGTTCAAGGTGCGTGCGAGTGAGCCAGAAGGAGTCAATTTGTCAGGGGAAGACAAAGACAGAGTACCTGATGCAAGGAGACAGCGCAGCGACATGGGCGTAGCAAGGGGTCAAGAGTCTGCCAACTCCCAAATAATAAATAACATTTAAAAAGTTGTATATATTGTACCAAGAGCAATATTAAATATGAAGATTCATGTTCAGGCTAGCTTCAAAAGTTTGACCCCCCTCGAATATGATCCCTCTTGAAAATATCCCGAATTGTGCCCACCTGCGCGCCCCTGTCCTGTCTAGAGAGCCTTGCTCTTCTGTCAGCGAGTGAACTTGCCTGTCACTCTGTCGGCGAATATTGTTTCATTTTGCGCAGATCAATTGGGGTTTATTTATGGCGCACAACGGAGCGATCAATCCCAATTCGCATTAATAATTCGCACCGACACGACAAGTGACAACAATTGATAATCAATTACCTACGGCCCATTATTCTAGCGGTGAACGTAACACACACACACACACACATGCATATATGCGCAGCACACTCAAAGCATCTGCTGCGCTGCTTCTTCTTCTTGTGGCTTATCTAGCGATCTCTGTCTTGTTCGCATAATTTTCAATGTCAATGCTTTTGCTTTTTTGGCTTTTTAATTTCGTGGCATAATAAGCCAGTCTTCCTCTCTTGCTTGCCCGCTCTTCCCCCATCGCGCTCTCTCTCTGTCTTTCGGTCAGTGCAAAAGAAAACGAAACAAAGTCAAAATCAAAAGTTCGTTTACGTCTGTGTGAGTGTGTGTGTGCACCTCAAGTACAATGACCCAACTCCAAAATTAAAAACAAAAAAAACCGACAACTGTATTTGTATAAAAAATATTTCAAAAAAATACTTAAACCGTTTATAGATCTGTTGACTATATAACTTTAGGTCTAAACTGTCACTCAGCAGAAGGAGATCAACAACAACGGATCAAATCAGTTGCGATTACAGTCGAGCTTCAACAACATGAACTTTTGCAGTCTCAATTCTTTAGGAATATTTTTTCTTTTCGAATCGATATATAAGTGAACTCGTCCGTTGATGCTGATCAAGAATATATATGAATTATAGGGCCGGAAATGACTCCTTCACATTGTTCTGTGCTTCTGACTGATATTTATAACACCCCGAAAGGTGTATTACAATTTAAATATTTATCCATCATTTTCTAAGATAATTTTTGAGAAAATAAGATCTTAAAAATATATTAACTAAGCTAGAAATACATTAATTTGAATTAAGAAAACTGTTCTGAGTTATTGTTTATAATACTAATTACATTCTGTATCTTAGTTCAACTTGAAAGGAATATTTTATTTCAGTGGAGAGAGGGAAGCGTTGTAGTACCTTAAACCCTTTTTTCGATCCTATAAAATTGCCACAATAAACACTTTACGATGCAAACGCATGTAATTTTTTATTTGGCCAATGCTGTGGACCCGGCCCATAGAGAGTTATGGACGTTTTACTGTACAGCTTATGGCATTAAACCCCGGGGAATGTTTCTGTACCTTGGTCGCTGGCCGAACTTTGAACTACTAAAAAATCTGAATCGTGGACAGGCGTGTCTCGTGAATCGTCAGATCCAAGATCCGATCATCAATCAACGATCTCCTGTTTATGTAGATTTTTTGTAGTCTTTTTTGAGTATGAGTACATATGGACATTTACTTTGTATATGTTTTTTGGGGCCCTTCACTTGGACGCATCCGAAACTGGTTTCTGGTTTGGCAGTTCGTTTGCATTTTGAATGTCACGCTGCAGACGCAGATGCTGGTTCTGAGAGGCGGCGGCCCCCAGCAATAACAAGTTGTAATCCCCCAAGCCCCCTGTCTTTTAGGGGGTAACTTGAGACGTGGTAATTGCTGGACAGACTGTCGACTGTCACACACAGTGCGTCGTGCAAGTGTACTGCCGGCCGATAATCGCCGTAATTGCCGCAGACCTTCCGATTCCGACGTGCCCCGTTCATAAAGGAAGCTCCGTCCTTGTCCCTTTGCCGAATGGGGTCAAGTTTAAGAGCGCCGGAATACGGAGCAGATTGTGACCACTTTAAAGCCGGTATTCTATATGCACACCTATAGAGATTGTTACGGTTAGCATGGCCTTAGGAAGGGAATTAGGTTCCAGTATTTCGAAATTAAATGGTATGCTAGAATCTCTTTAGAGTATTATGGAATTAAAAAATATAACTATAAAGAAGTAGGGTTTTATAATAATTTAGACCCTTGTCTTTCTTCTAGTTAGTAAACTTCTGTTTAGTTTTCTCTAAGCTAAGATTTCACTAGTCTCCAAGACCTTAAAGTATGAAGTAGTATTGTAGTTTCTAAATGATAGAACCCTCATCATTAAAATATATCTAATAAATCATGGTATATCATACAAAATCGTAGTATATCATAGTTATATCATGACATAACATTATATCATATCATAGTATAGTATAGTATAGTATATATATCATCGCCTCTTAGTATCTATGCTTCTATTTATATATTTTTTAGGACAAGAGTAATCTCAATTTAATAATCTCAAATATTAACATAATATATTGTTGAAAACAGATCTATTATAATCAATACATAACGACTATATCTTTAGTTTAAGTTAGGGAAAATTATCCTTCCCAAAAAAGGGGTATATTAACAATGTGGCAGTATTTCAAATATATTGTTAATAATAAGAGTGCAGCTCTATTAATATAAGAAATTTAAAATATTTCCTATTCTCAGGTAGAAGTAAAGTGAATTTTCTGTTATCTCTTGAAATCACTCCCTTAAATAAATATACCTTCTTTCTATTTTAATCAATAAAATTACATTTTACTTTCTATATATTTAATTAATTAAAATAAAATAATATGTTGATGCATAAATTCAAATATCCTGTGACAACAGGTAGTATGAGTAATTTTCTGGGACAACCTGTCGTATGGGTAATGTGCATTGGTAACAGCTAATCACAAATATGTTCCCAGTTTTTTCCCAAGTGATATTACCGATATCTGGATATCGATTTAGAAAGCTAAACCCCCCTCAAGTTCCCCCAATAAAACGGGGATCATAAAGAGTGGTGCCATCTGGAGACGATCGAATTAGGGCCAATCGAACACAAACAGAGGCCTGTCATTGTCTCTGGCCGCAAATCGATCGAAAGGCGGATCAATATACATAAATCTAACTGGACAGTGGCGGTCATTGAACGCCCCTACCAAGGTCGTACCGGCTCCGAAAAAGAAAACAAAGAAAACCAAAATATCCACATGGTATATACTATACAGTAGTTTTAGCGGAAACTGAAGTCGAGACCGAAAACCGAAAACCAAAAACCAAAAACCGAAAGCCAAGACGAAGGCGTTAATTGCCCGATATAGAGGAAGCGACTCTCCGGAGCTCCAGAGGATTGTGGTTGGTGGGGGGAAAACCGATCGGAAGTTGGCCATGTCAAGAACATAGGCTCCTCACACTGTTGACTTTCGCAATTTGCTAGAATCGAACACCAAACACCCAAACCCAAGCAACCGAGCAAAACGAGGCGTGACCTTGGGTTACACCCCTCCCAGTTGATCTACGTGTGCTAATCGCTGAGCAAATTTCGCGGCTTGTCGAGGTAATGTCTTCTCGCAGATGAATGTGCGAAAATGCTGCCCGGCCTGACGACGACGGAGTCTTGCCTATCGACCACTCAAATATTGTACTTGGCCATGTTGCTAGATGTGTCCACAACGAGAGTGTCCGCGGAGATCGGTGTTTGGACATGCAAATGCTAACCGAAATGTCATGGGGCTGAGTTCTGGTCAAGAGACCACTTTGTGGGCCATTGGGTGGGGTCTAAGTACTGCTACCACTCGATATTATTATTAGATATTATTTTCCGAAGACTAAATAGATGTCAGCAGGGTTTTTTAGTTACAATACAGGTGTTATTCTAGGTAGGTTTTTCAATACTGATCTCTGATATCTAGCGGAGGATTAGGGAATATGAGAATCTTTAATGATATAACTCTTGTAATTTTTTAAGTGAAAACAAAAAGGTGTCATCGAGTTTTTTAGGTATTGCATGTATACTTTTTAATACTGAACACTGATCTCCGATCTCTAGCGGGAGCTTAATAGATATAAATATATGTCAGGATATATCTTACTTTTCTTAGTTAAGTGACAAAAAATAGTATGTCATCAGGTTTCCAAAACTGATCTCCGGCGGTTACTTAATAATATTGAAAATATTTTAGGATCAGTATAGATCTCATTCCATTATTAAATTTTCCAAAATTATGAATTTATATTAAAAATTTTATATAGTTTCTGATTAATCTTTTATATAATACTTTTTATAGAATCTATTTTTTATTTTAATTTGAAATATTAATTTTTAAATAATATACATATGTATAAGTATAACCTTGTGTCCTGATGCTTATATTAAATTATTGCTTTTTATTTAATGTAAATTTCCCTGTGCTTATCATTATTAAAACTCAGTACTACAGAACTCTTAATTTCACCAGAAATTATTTATGAAAGCTAATTCATATTTTACTTACTCAAAGAAATTGTTTAACTTAAAGCTTGAGTCACGTATTAAAAATGAAGTTATTTATTAAAGGATTCTTAAAATTGTAAATTCGTATACTTTTTGAAATTTTATTCTGAAAGGATTTCTATACTTTGAATCTTTACATCTATTTAATTTATTTTAAAATTTCAACTTTATATTTCTGGTAAATTTGCAACTTGTATATTTCATTTAAAACAAAAGTAATGCAAATGGTAAAAATATATAACTTTTAAGAATACTAAATATATCGATGATTTACCGATTAAAAATCGATTTGTTATCTCTAGAAAATCAGGATCCTTATGAATTCGTATCACTTTCACTTTTAATTCTCAAACAAATTCATTTTTTCTTAAACGAGGCATTTATTTAATTTTTAGAACTGTAAAAACTAGTACTTCTGTATTTCCTAAATCAGGAATCCTTATTTGATTGATTTATTACATTTCCTTGATTTCGATTTCGATTCCGTTACAACCTTCACTTCTGGCACTTATAAAAATCCTGCGCGGATGAAGGATGTTTGAGGGGAAGGCTGCGCTTTAAACGCAAGGCCGTCAGGCTGCCTTCACCTTTTGACATTTGGCCCACTGCGGACCAACACCACCACCACCCGCCGCCGCCCACTGGGAACACACCCTCGGCGTGGCCTTCGTGCGTGAAATGACCTTCAAAAGGCAACACAGCAGCCGCAACAAACAAAAAAAATACAAATAAAACAATAACAACCGCAAGGACAGGTGTCTGCACTTCACATTAACCAACAAAAAAAAATACATGATTATTCAAGGACCAAAAACAGGTAGAACTTTTATCCTGCAATTACCTGGGAACGGTAACGGTCAATTAACAAAAGGGTCTCTGGGTCTCCTTTATTTTTTATTAACTTGTTTTGTTTTATTGGAAAAACAACACAAGGACTTGGATTTGGATTCAGATTCGGATTCGGAAACGGATGCAGGACGGCGCGTTCTCGTATTTTGTTGGTTTTATTTATGCTCAATTTCGGACGATATCTGTAACTTTGGGACGGTGGCAGCAGCGAAGAAACATTTCCGCGACGCGTATGCGGCGCAACTGAACTTGATTCTGGCGCGTCGAGCGCTGTTAAACTTGGACTTGGCCAAAAACAAAAACAACAACAAAAAAAAAAAGAAACGAAAAAAAAGGCAGGCAAAAGACACAAAACCCAAAACCACAACAACAATTGAAAATTCAGTCTGCTGTGGCTGCTTCTGCTGCTGCTGCTGGCCAGGCCAAGAAACCGAATTACAACAACAACAACGCGACAGGCCAAGCGGCGGCCGCCGGACTAGAAGCCGACGCCGGAGCTCGGCCAGCGTCGCTGCCAACGGAAGCTGCACATTTGCCAGGGGCTTAGGTGAAGAAAAAGCACACAGGGGGGTTTGAAGTTGAGGGCTGAGAAGATGGATCACAAAAACATTACCTTGTAATATCCAATATAAGACGAAAATGGAAATATCACAAAATACTAATATTCATATTATTTTTAATAATATAATACTGATATTATTATATAATATGTTGTACAATATTATTATTCAATATTTAAATTACTTCTGTTTTTATACTCTTGCAAATATTATAATTTAATTCAAAAGTTGTCCGTCCATATTTAATCATATATATTCTTGATAAGCACCAACAGATAAATGTATCTAGCCATGTTCTTTTTTTTTAATTTTACAAGGGGTTAAAATTGTCAAAAATTGAGAAAAAAAACGACTCCGGTTATAGCGTTTGTCCGGTTATTGCGACGAAAACTCGATACTCCCCATACAAAGGTATTGTATGCAAAGTACTAACGGTTAGTGCGTCTACCGGTTATAACGACGTAAAATCGTCGGTGCCTTGAAAGTTGCTATAACCGGATTCTACTGTATTTAAAAAATAAATCTAATTTCAAATTAATCAGTCTGCTGATTTATAAACACTAAAACACCTAGCAATGATAATTGATTTGCCCAACAAATTAGCAACAATTTAAAGTCTCTCCAACTAAAAGGGTATACAAACCTGGGCTTCTCCTAGCTAGCCTCCTTTCTTGTTTCTCTCTTTCGATAAACTGCTGAATAAAAATTTAGCAAGTCCCATTTTTTAGTGAAGTCAGCCAAAATGTACAATTTAGAGCAGAATATTCAGTAAAGTTCCGTTTTAGACCCCCCATTTGAGGGGGTTGGCCACGCCCCTGCGTAACGTAACCGAAGATGAAGCGCAGCGTCCGAAGGAGAAAAAGAAGTGCAGAAGGAAAGCGCGACAAAAGCCCAAGCGGCAGACGAAAGCTCGTTGCTCGGACACCATTTGGTTGAGGTCTTGGCTAAGCCATGGTCCCAACCAAGCTCGATTTAGTTTTGAAATAAAAATTAAACTCGGTTTTTTTTTTGCTGCCACATTTTTAACATGTATAAATTTATTTCAATATACATTTCTGGGATGAATGGGTGTGAGTGAGTGGGTGAGTGAATAATTCAAGTTTCTCCTACGTTCTAAGCAAAAAAAAAAGGATATATGTGTGAATATTGCCTTAATTAGGTGTATGAAAAAAAAATAATTGAGATATACATATATATCTATAGATATATAGAGGCATATAGGTATATATAAAACAATACAATTTAGTTATACACCTCTACTTACTAGGACAGTGAGCGAGCGGGTGAGTGGTGTAAAGTTATTACAAACTAGAATTTAGGCTTAGAATCACCTAGTTCCGGATTCATTCCTTCAGTTCAGCTGTTGCTCTCGGGCTTCCTATTTAAAATGTTACTACATAAACAGCTAGACTTAACTTAAATTTGTTTAAACTATTGCTGCTGCTGGTGCGACTGCCTGCGAAATTTACTAAACGACCGCCATGCGGATGATCGTTTTACCATGGATTACGAGCTTGATTAGTGGGGATTAGTTGTTGGCTTGCTGATTTGCTTGCATTTCTTGCATTTCCATATGTTTTCTGCTGTGTGTGTAATGTCTGTGTTGTGTGTTGCCTTTGGCCTTTTGCCTCGCTTCAGTCTTCCTCCTTGCCCATATTGTCCTTCTTCTATCTGATGTTGGCAAACAGATTCAGCACAGACTTGTTCTCCTTCTGGCTGCGCGCCTTGCTGAACACATTCCAGAAGCGCAGCGTCTCATCGCCGGCACCGGTGACTATGGCCTCGCCATCGGGACTGAGGGCCAAGTAGAGGACGCGGTACGAATGGCCCGTCAGCTTGGCCACCTGCGTCAGCGATGGGTACTTCCACACCAGGATCTGGTTCTGCGAGTAGCCGTGCGTGGAGACCAGCTCCGATGAGTGCTTGGACCAGGCCAGATTGCACACCTGCGACCCGGTGTCCACGCACTGCATGGGCTGGCCGGTGAGCGTGTTCCAGAAGCGGATGCATCGATCCGCCGTACCGCCGCCGCTGGCCAGCAGTCCGTGGTGGTGCGGTGACCAGGCAATGGCCTTCACTGCAGCCATATGTTCGGTATAAGATTGCACCGGATTCACCGAGTGCTGATTCCACACGTACAGACGATTGTCGTTGCCGCCGCTGGCCAAGTACTGATTGTCCGGCGACCATTTGAGGCCGCAGACCTCCTGCCGATGGCCGGCCAAGCGGCGTTCCGACTGCAGCTGCGGTGTTCGTGTGTCCCGCTGTATGATCCAACGGTCGCGCGATCCACTGGACAGGATGTCACTGTTCCAGGCCAGAGCACCCACGCGCGCCGAATGGCCATTCAGCTTATTGATCTGTTTGTTGGCCGCCACATCCCAGACGGTCACGTAGCCATGGTGGGTGCCCACCGCCACGGTGTTGCCGCGCTCGTTCCACGACACCGACGTCACCGTGTTTGCATCCGGACTGAGATCACACAGGCGGGTAACCTACGAGAAAGGGAGGGATTCATTAGGATGCATTGAGTAACAGATAGGGAGGAGGGGACACTACTCACCTGACTGGTGCAGGCACTCCAAAGGTAGACACAGCTACCAAGGCCCACGGCCAGGACATTCTGTGAGGACCAATCGACCAGGTTCAAATAGAAGTCATCCTGCAGCTCGGGCGCATCGAGGACCTTGAAGGGAATGCGCGAGATCTTCCTGGTGGCCTTGCGTGGCGAACGGAGCAGCTTCTGGCTCTTGGCGCTAACCGGCGACAGTGAGTAGGGGCACTCGCCATTGAAGTCCTGCGGGGAGAGATCAAAATATAGGTTTAGTTGGGGTTATTTACTACTTTCGCACGATTTAATTAAGTGATCGTTCCGGGGTGGCCGCTGCAGCCAACCAAGAAATTGCTGGGGAAGGGAAAGGGAAAGGAGGGCCCCCTCCCCGATGGGAAATAAGCAAAGGTAGTTTGTTTTTTGTGTGCGCAACGCGTACTTGGCGTTTGGCAATTAACGCCGCGATGCTAAAACGCTGCGACCGCGTCAAAGTCTCCCATGTCCGCCCCGTTCCCTGGGTCTCAAGTGCTCCTCCTATCTCTAAACCCTCTTTTTGTGCACTATTAAAAAATAAGTTATTGTTTATTTATTCTTAAAATATTTTTCAGATCTTTGATTTTACAAAGAGATATTAGATCTCAAGATAATCCTAATCCTTTGGAATCTATCGATACTAGATCGATATTTTATCGTTGTGAAAAAACTCAATATACTCTTGAGTATAAAGAAGAAATATAATCAAGAAATACGACAGTTATCTATATCTATTTTTCAATAATATCAATATTAATCATTAAATATAATATTTTTCGATACTTATAATTTCGATATTTATAATTTCGATATATATTTCGATATATTTTCCCTCAAGTTTGAAGCTTATTAATGTCTGCCATTCTTAAATTTCTGAATGGGAACTTATTTTCTTTGGAAAATTCGAGCAGGTCTATTGCTATTACCAAGAAAATCCCATCTTAATCCTAATCTATCGATACACTATATCGATTTTTGTCATTGTGTTATATTGTCTAATATATCTATCTAATATAATCCGGATACGAGACTGATATCTATAACTATTTTGTAATAAAATCAATATTAAACGTTAAAAATTCTATTTTTCAATAGTTAAAATAATTAGATATTAAATATCCAATCGGTGTAAATATCCCTAATCTAATTAAGCCTCTGAATTAGGTAAAAATAACTAACTTATATAAAGAAATTTTAAATATAGTCCAGAGTAAATGTAAAAAAAAACCCCAACCCTGCTTATTTTCAAAGCTTTAAAGATTCGACACCTATTTCCGGCGAGTGTAGGCCTCTTATAATTCACATTTGGCACGCATTTCGCTCCACTGCACAGTGGTCGATCCCATAGGCCAAAAATAAAAAAAAAAAAGTTAAAATTTTAGCTAA